>JAKOPK010000186.1:0-55117 GCA_024195185.1 Coniferiporia weirii
GGGCCTACAATAAATCATTGAATATTCCATTCCCTCTCACTGTGCATTCAACACACTCAACTCTTTACCACTTAAAAATCTCTGACTGAGGACCCCAATTTGCATCACAAGTATTCCAAACTCTATGCACATGCCTCGGCATTAAGTTAAAACTATCCACAGCTTACCACCCCCAAACTGATGGACAAACCGAATGCACAAACCAGGAAGTAGAGGCTTACCTCCAGATCTACTGCAGCACATCGCCACATACCTGGGCTGACTCACTCACTGACCTCAAATTCTCACACAACATCCAAACCCATTCAGTCACCAAAACATTGCTGTTCAACATCATCCTCAGATACGACCCAATTCCGATCCCACCGGTAATAGAAGACACCGATATCCCCTCTCTCTCACTATGCCTACGACTCCTATCCTCCATATGGAAAGAAGCTCTCGTTGCACACAACCTTGCCCACACCCATATGGCACGATACAGCGCCCACGGCTTCCACCCATTCAAACTAGGTGACAAAGTTTGGCTAGAAGCCACAAATTTGCACTTTCCCAACAGATCCCGTAAACTAGCCCCTAAACGGGAAGGCCCCTTCCCCATCACCCAAGTACTATCCCCACTCAACTACCAACTCAACCTACCCCCAGCATGGAAAATCCACCCCATATTCCATGCCTCCCTTCTATCCACTTACACTGAAACCAACATTCACGGACCTCCATTCACTCAACCACCTCCTGACCAAATCGAAGGCCACCAAGAATTTGAAATCGAAGCCATTGTTTCCCACAAAGGAAACAGAAACCAGTGCAGGTTCTTAGTCAAATGGACTGGATACCCCTCTTCCAAAAACCAATGGCTACCTGAAACCGCACTATCACATGCTGCCAATACCCTCAAAACCTATAAAAAGACAAAAAACTTGTAGATCTCTTCTCAGCAACTCACCTACATGCCCACTCCCCTAATCGAATGCCTGTCCCACCAACATGCCCAAACTCAGACCTCACCAACTGAACCACCCTCTACATCAACACCAACCACCACCTCTGGTATTTGGCTATTGTCATACCTGGAGGACTTTTTATTCTCATATCCATCGTCTACTGCTTCTTCCCTACCTGTCACTCCACCATCAACACCACCATCCACTGCCTCAACCACGGCTACATCAATCCACAGGCTCACCTATGACTCACCAACCACCACACCACCCGTGGACAACACCACTCCCGACTCGCCAATGTCCAACACCCGCACCCCATGCCTAACCCAATGTGCCTGCTGCCACCGCCATACCTCTACACCACCCCCAACCCCGGCCCTGGCTTCTGCAAACCCCTCCACCTGGTCCAACCCCCAGGGAACCTGGTCAAGGACCACTCTGTCACCCTGCACCCTCCTCCTCCAACATATCCTCCCCCAAGCCGCCCTCCACACCGAGGTGGACCGAGCTCTCTGGCAACACCCCCACCTCAACCTTGTCAACACCAGCCACAACAACCTACTCTTCGCAGAAAATCTCCAGACCTCCATCTGGTGCATGCAGGAGCGCACTTCTGAATTAGATGAGCAGCTCAATCGCATCCAAACCGAGCTAACCCTCTTTCAAGATGCCGCATACTGCACGCTCATTCTTGAAGATGTCCACACTGCCATCATGCACCTCCACCCCCACACCCACCTGGTCCCAGTCATCCACAACCCACCAACACCTCCCATCCCCACCCAACCGTCATCACCCACCCCAGATGCAACAACTCCTCACACCCCATCTGTGTTTGATGCTGCCCAGGTCAACCCAAGCGGCGAATCCCTCACCCTGATCGTCACCTCAAACCACCACCAACCGGGACCCACTTTCACACATCGCCAACGACCACTAGCAGCATGACACTGCAACACATGCAACTCCAGGGCCCACAACACCCTTGATTGCACTGAGTATATTTGTTCGGGTTGCAATGTCTCAGCTCTGGGCCACTGCTACTGCAACTGCCCCTGACACCCCTCTCACCAACCCCTCCCCATCCAACCATCCCCAATGTCCCCAACACCGTCCCCCCCAGGCATGCCCCTTCCCCCTTATGCCCAAATGGTCCCAGTACCCACCCAACAACTCCCACCAACCAACTCACATTGGGGGCCCAATGGACGACACTGGAGTGTGTACATTGATGACAACCACCAACCCATGTGGCAACCTCGACCTACTACTGCCACCATCTGCCTACGCACTGACTTCGGTGGACCAGCATTTGTGCAGGAAGTCAAAGAAATGGATGAGGATGAAAACGACCCAGAGGCCCAAGACCATTCTAATTAGGATGACAACTCGGTCTGCAATGACCCTAAACTACTACTCCTGGGCATGACCTTAAAAGGCCCAATTAGTGTGCATTTCAATTATTCTCTCCATACCTGTGCCCACTTCTCTCTTCTACCCCGCCCACTTTATATTCCAATATTTCATCACCCAGACTCATCTCAGCAGTGTGTACCCCCTATACCCACTGTCCCAACTGCTCGGCCCTATTGGCCTTTACTTGGCCCTATTGGGATTTTACAACTCACAGATTGCATGATGTAGGACCCCTATAACCCATTCCTCAACCCTTCTCATTTTTTAGTTTATATGGGTTCGAGCTAAGTATGGCATTGGATTTGCGATCACATCAATACATCCCCTCATTGTTACATTTTTCCTTGCACTCTCCACTGACTCCTAACCCCATATGCCTCTAGTACATCCCATGACCCCGTCGTGCTTACTGATCATGTACCATGCTCAGTCACCCCTTCCATGCGCTTCCTCCATGTTCTACTGCTTATCCACCAAACCACCTTCCTCTCTATTCCACTACATTCCATAGGTCTATATAAGCTGTACCTCACTGAGCATAGAGCCTTAAGCTTATGCTCTTTGTTCTTACAAGCTCATTTGCCCACCCTCGAGTCCAACAGGCTCTTCGTTGTAACCTGACTCTCTACCAGTATACTCATCGCATGCGCCTCACCAAGTACATCATTGTAACTATCTTCGTCATCCACCTTATCCAAATCCATCACCGACTTCGTCTACGACACATCTGTAACCCCGAAACCTCCTCGAACCTTTGAACTTAACACTAGCATAAGCTTTTCTTTTTTGTTGACATTCTATCATCCAAACATCACCCATCCATCAAACTGTCACAACTACAGATTCCCCAACCCACAACCTGACCAACAGCCACCACCTGGAGTGACACGGCTAAAGTATTCTATAACAAACACCCAACAGACACCTCCAAATTTCAATACTCATCATGGTTATATGATGAAAATCTACACATGTGGGGCTGGCACAAACTCGATGACCAAAATGAAGCACGCAACACTTTTAGACAAAATGTACCAAATTACTGAGACATCTTCCCATATACTAAAACTCCCCCACCCCCAATGATGACCATCACTAAAGAAATCAACCTTGCCAAACCAAATGAATTCAACGGCACCAGAGAGTATGCCCGCCAATTCCTCTCCAGTTGTGAAACTTACCTTCGTGTCAACAAACACATCTACAACACCGATGAACTAAAAATCAACTTCGTCCTCTCCTTCATGCAAACACAAACAGCAGGAGACTGGGCCATTAATCATGAATCCGTAGCATCAGCATACACTGTTGACGCTAAAGGCAACAAACTTTCCACCATCATTGGATATGGAACTTGGGATAACTTCGTCAAAGACTTCAAAACCACCTTCATCACCACAGATGACACTAATGAAGCCCAACAAGCCTTGATCAAGCTTAAACAAACAGGAACGGTCAATGACTTCAATAACCAGTTTCAATCCCTCACCACATGCTCTGGCATTTCAAGCCCCAAAGCGCTCATCGCCCTTTACCAAGCAGGACTAACTCCGGGACTACTTAAAACCATCTATAACCGAGATACCATGCCAGCCACAATCAATGACTGGTACCAAGCCGCTTCCCAGAGCAACAATATCTACTGATGTCTCCAAGCCATCCAAGGACCTCCCCCACCTACCCAGCAAACAAACTGCTTCCGAAAATTCTCAAACAACCCCCACCCGAACAGTTACAACCCTCCTGGCAATTCCTCCAACACTAACCGCCCACCACGTCTCACCCCTGAAGAACACGATAAATGCTTCAAAGAAGGACAATGCCTCGCATGCCGAGAAAAAGGCCACAATTCCCGCGACTGTACCAAGTATCCAAGCAACAATACACGCACAATCCGCACCACTGAACAGACCCCAAATAATGAAGTACCCATCCCAACTGCAGAACCCAACCCTCCCACACCCAACAATGTTGCACTACAAATTCGCCAACTCATCAACTCACTGAAGGACGAGGACAAAGAAGAGTTGTTCAATACCATGGATAAACAGGATTTTTAAAGTGGAAGATCAGACAGACGCTGAGTCTTCCCATACATGTATCCCCTGTTGTACTCTCCGACTCTTCTTTACCCACAATGAAGATCCCTATTACAATAATTGTACATGACCAAAACATCTCCACCAACACCCTCATAGATTCCGGGGCTGAAGGAAAGTTTATAGATGCCAAATTTGTAATCAAGCATTGTATCCCCACCAAAGCCCTTAAACAACCCATCCACGTCAGAAACGTCGATGGGACACCCAACCAACATGGTACCATTACCCGATATACCTGGAGGTTAATCAAGATTGGTGGATGATCCATCACAACCACCTTCCTCGTAACTTCTCTCGGCAAAGAAGACGTAATTCTAGGACTCCCATGGCTGAAACGCCACAACCCTGCAATTGACTGGTCCACCAGCACATTATCCATCAATAAAGTTACCACAGCCACCACTCTTGCCAGAGAACACGTAAAACCTGTCCAACCACTTGAAGTCATGATCCCCTCCCCATATCACAAATACTTGCACATCTTCCAAAAGAAAGCTGCAGAATGCTTCCCTATCACCCAACCATATGACCATGCCATCAACCTCAAAATGGATTTCATCCCCAGAGACTGTAAACTTTACCTGCTATCCCCAAAAGAACAACTCACATTGGACCAATTCCTCAAGGAAAACCTCCGAAAAGGATACATATGACCATCCAAATCCCCAATGGCATCCCCATTTTTCTTTGTTGGAAAGAAAGATAACGAACTATGTGCCTGCCAAGACTATCGCACACTCAACGAAGGCACCATCAAAAATGCTTATCCACTACCACTTATCAGCAAGCTTATGGACAAACTCAAAGGAGCCAAATACTTCACTAAACTTGACCTAAGATCCAGATATAACAACATTCACATCAAAGATGGCGACCAATGGAAAGCAGCCTTCAAAACCCCACGAGGGCTATTCGAACCAACCATCATGTTCTTTGGACTCTGCAACTCCCCTGCAACCTTCCAAGCGTTCATGGATGACACCTTCCGCATTGTCATCCTTGAAGACAAAATCCTAATCTACATGGATGATATTTTTATCTTCGCCAGCAATCTCCCAGAACTCCACAGAAAAACCCTACAAGTCCTCAACATCTGCAACAAAAATGACCTTTACTGTAAACCTGAGAAATGCCTCTTTGCAGTCCAAGAAGCCAAATTCCTCGGCATGATTATTACTCCAAATAATATCAACATGGACCCCGTAAAACTTACAGGAATATCCAAATGGCCCACACCCAGAACAGTTAAACAACTTTGGAGCTTTATGGGCTTTTGTAACTACTATCGATGCTTTATCCCTAACTTCTCTCAAATCGTATATCCCCTCAATGAACTCACACGCATAAACGAAACTTGGATATGGACCCTGGAATGAGACTCTGCCTTCCTAAAGCTTAAAACCCTATTTTTAAACAAACCCGCGCTACTCATCCCAGACCCTTCCAAACCATTCATTCTAGAAACTGATGCTTCGAAAGTCACAACCAGCGCCGTTCTGTACCAAACCAATTCCAACAGCAATCTCCAGCCCTGCGGATTTATCTCACAAACACTCGGACCTGCCCAACAATGCTACGAAGTCTACGACCGAGAACTTCTAGGCATTATTCAAGGACTTGAAGCATGGCACCACTACCTACTCGGAAACCCCCATACCACCATTATTTGGTGCGATCACAAAAACCTCTCTTACTTCTGCTCAGACCGCTGCCTATCTCCCTGACAATCACGGTGGAACCTTTATCTGTCCCAATTTGACTACTCCATCACACACAGACCTGGAATGTCCATACCTGGAGCAGACGCCCTCTCTCGACGTGCCGATCATGGCGAGGAACCCGCTGAAGAATGCACCATGTTACCCGAAACCCTATTCATTGGCAACATCAATACTGATCTCTATACCTGAATCCAGACAGCTCAAGAAACTGACACCTTTGCCAACACCATCCAAAACACGAAACACCTCAAAATACCGTCACCCTTTCGATTCTCTCTTGATGACTGGACCATGGACTCAGGTCTTCTCCATTACCAAAAACGAGTCTACATCCCAGATAACGTAAAAATCAAATGCGAAATCCTCCAGACATTCCACGACCTCCCCTCGTTCAGTCACCCAGGACTGTTCAAAACAGCACAACTCGTTTGCCAACACTATTGGTGGCCAGGCCTCACAGTACTCATAAAAAACTACATAAGCGGATGTGCTCTATGTCAACAAATGAAAATAAACACACACCCGACTAAACCACCACTGCTACCAATACCTGCCAATCCCACTATGCTACCGTTCCAATCAGTCTCAATGGACTTCATAACTGACCTACCCCTTTCAAACAACTACGATTCCATCATGGTTGTCGTCGATCATGACTCTTCCAAAGGAATCGTCCTCATTCCATGCACTAAAACTCTCAATGCCCTCGGCATGGCCAAACTTTACCACAACAATGTATACCGACGATTCGGCCTACCCAGACGCATCATTTCCAACAGAGGACCCCAATTTGCCTCCCAAGTCTTCCAAACCCTATGCACCCAACTAGGCATCAAATCAAAATTATCCACTGCCTACCACCCCCAGACGGACGGCCAAATGGAACGCACAAATCAGGAAGTGGAGGCCTATCTCCGAATCTACTGTGGAACATTGCCACACACATGGGCTGACTCACTCACTGACCTCGAATTCTCACACAACATCCAAACCCATTCAGTCACCAAAACATCGCCATTCAACATCATCCTCAGATATGACCCAATCCCAATCCCACCGGTAATAGAAGACACTGATATCCCCTCTCTTGCCCTTCGCCTGAGACTACTGTCCTCAATACAGAAAGAAGCCCTCGCAGCACATGACCTAGCCCACACCCACATGGCGCGACACGGCGCCCGTGGGTTTCACCCATTCAAACTAGGTGACAACATGTGGCTAGAAGCCACTAATCTACACTTCCCCAATAGATCCCGTAAATTAGCCCCTAAACGAGAAGGCCCTTTTCCCATCATCCAAGTGTTATCTCCACTCAACTACCACCTCAAACTCCCACCCACGTGGAAAATCCACCCAGTATTCCATGCCTCCCTTCTATCCGCTTACACAGAAACTGACACCCATGGACCACCATTCACCCAACCACCCCCTGACCATATCAAAGGTCACCAAGAATTCAAAATTGAAGCCATTGTCTCCCACAAGGGGAACGGAAACCGATGCTGCTTCCTAGTCAAGTGGACCAGGTATCCCTCCTCCGAAAACCAATGGCTACCCGAAACAGCACTATCACATGCAACTGATACCCTCAAAACATATAAAAACACAAAAAACCTGTAAACCAATCCTCCAGCAATCTACTTACATGCCCACTCCCCCAACTGAATGCCCATCCCACCAACATGCCCAAACTCAGACCTCACCAATCGACCTGCCATCTACATCAACACCAACCACCACCTCTGGTACCTGGCTATTGTTACATTTTTCCTTACACCCGCTCCACAGACTCCTAACCCCACAGGCCTCTAGTATGTTCCATGACCTGTCGCGCTTACTGATCATGTACCATGCTCAGTCATTCCCTTCCGCGCCATTCTACCATGTTCTACTACTCCTCACCCCTAACACGTTCCATCTCATTCTCCCATATTCCATAGGCCTATATAAGCTGTACCTCGTCGAGCATGTAGCCTTAAGCTTATGCTCTTTGTTCTTACAAGCTCATTTGCTCACCCTCGAGTCCAGCGTGCTCTCCGTCGTAACCCGACCCAGTACCGCCAAGCCTACCGCATGCGACTCACCAAGTACATCGTTGTCACCATCTTCGTCGCTCACCTCGTCGTCTCAACTCACCGTCTTCGACTCCGACGAATCCGTAACCCGGACGGCTCGCCTATCCGCTAAAAGCTTAACAGCTATTGTCATACCTGGAGGATTTCTTATTCTCGTATCCGTCATCTACTGCTTCTTTCCCACCCGCCACTCCACTGTCAACACCACCACCAACCGCCTCAACTACGGATACGTCAATCCCCGAACCCACCTCCTACGAGCCAATCATCACACAACCCGCAGCCAATTCCACTCCCAACTCGCAAATGTCCAACAACCGTACCCCACACCTGGCCCCATGCGCCCGCTGCCACCGCCATTCCTCTACACCACCCCCGACCCTGGCACCGGCTTCCGCAACCCGCTCTTCCTGGGGGAACCCCCACAGGACCTGGTCGAGGACGACTCTCTCACCCTGAATGCTCCTCCAGCATATCCTCCTGCAAGCCGCCCTCCACACCGAGGTAGATCGGGCCCTCTGACAACACCCCCACCTCAACCTTGTCAACACCAGCCGCAACAACCTCCTCTTTGCCGAGAACCTCCAGACCTCCATCTGGTGCATGCAGGAACAAGCTTCAGAACTAGATGAGCAGTTAAACCACGTCCAAACCAAACTAACACTATTTCGAGATGCCGCATACCGCACACTCATTCTTGAAGACGTCCACATGGCCATTATGCATCTCCACCCTCACACCCACTTGGTCCCAGTGGTCTGCAACGCCCCAACCCCACCAGTACCCACCCGACTGAGCTCCCCCCAACAGTCACCAACGAGCAACATCACACCCAGCTTCGATGCAGCAACAGTAAACCTGAGCGGCGAATCCCTCACACTCATCGTTACTACTGACCATCACCCTGGGCCCACCTTTGCCCACCGACGACACCCACCCACGGCACAACACTGCAACATGTGCAACTCCCGAAACCACAACACCCTCGACTGTGCCGAGTATATTTGTTCGGGTTGCAATGTGTCCGCCCCGGGCCACCGATACTGCAACTGTCCTCTCCACCTGACCCGACAACCGCCACTCCCCGTCCAACCCTCACCCACATCACCTGTCCCTTCACCCTCATCCACAGGCACACCCCTCCCCGCCTATACCCAGACGGTCCCGACACACACGCAGCAGCTCCCGCTAACCAACTCCCATTGGGGACCCGATGGAGTACGATGGAGTGTCTACATCAATGAGGACCACCAACCCGTATGGCGGCCCCGCCCCACAACCGCTGCGATATGACTCCACACTGACTTTGGCGGCCCCACCTTCGTTCAAGAGGTCAAAAACATGGACAAGGACGAAAACGACCCCAAGGCCCAGGATCACTCTAGCTGAACAGCAAACCGGTCCGAAATGACCATAAACTAACTACTCCCAGGCATGACCTTAAAAGGCCCAAATAGTGCGCAATTCATTTATTCTTCCCTTCTTGCACCCATTTCCCTCTTCTACCGCACCCACTTGCTCTCCAAATTTTTATCACCCAGAATCAACTCAGTAGTGTGTACAACCCCTTCTATACCCACCATCCCAACTACTCGGCATTATTGGTCTTTATTTGACCCTATTGGGATACTATGACTCACAGATTACATGTAGACGGACTTCTATAACCCATTCCTCAACCCTTCCTGTTTTTTAGTTTATATGGGTCTGAGCTAGGTATGGCGATGGGTTTGCGATTTTATCAATACGCCCCCCCATGTCACTGTGTACTACACATCCTGACCTGCACTCTGATACGAAGTCCCATGTCATCTTAACTTACAGCCATTTAATTCCCCTTTCCTTCCTCTTCCTCTTCTTCCCCATCCCCACTTCCACCATTACTCCCTGTGCTTGCTATCTTTTCCTTCAAGCCCATAAGCTCCTCCATTTACGTTGACCAACTCCGACACCCTCCTTCCCTCTTTTTCTCTTATAAAATAACAAATTCGGTGATTTGTCAAGGCTAATGGAGAGGCAGTGTTACATTTTTTCTTGCACTCTCCACCGACTCCTAACCCCATACACCTCTAGTACGTCCCATGACCCCGTCGCGCTTACTGATCATGTACCATGCTCAGTCACCCCTTCCATGCACTTCCTCCATGTTCTACTGCCCATCCACCAAACCACCTTCCTCTCTATTCCACTACATTCCATAGGTCTATATAAGCTGTACCTCACCGAGCATAGAGCCTTAAGCTTATGCTCTTTGTTCTTACAAGCTCATTTGCCCACCCTTGAGTCCAACGGGCTCTTCGTTGTAACCCGACTCTCTACCGGTATACTCATCGCATGCGCCTCACCAAGTACATCGTTGTAACTATCTTCATTGTCCATCTTATCCAAATCCATCACCGACTTCGTCTACGACACATCTGTAACCCCGAAACCTCCTTGAACCTTTGAACTTAACACTCATGTCATCATGTACTACACCTCCTGACCTGCACCCTGATACGGAGTCCCACATTGTCTTATATTACAATCCATTTAATTCCCTTTCCTTTTGTCTTTCTCTCCATCCCCCCATCTCCACTTCCTCAGTCCACTCGTCCTGTGCTTGCCATCTTTTCCTCCAAGCCCTTAAGGTCATCATTTTTCCTCTT
The DNA here is from genome assembly GCA_024195185.1 of Coniferiporia weirii. Taxonomy (NCBI): domain Eukaryota; kingdom Fungi; phylum Basidiomycota; class Agaricomycetes; order Hymenochaetales; family Hymenochaetaceae; genus Coniferiporia; species Coniferiporia weirii. The sequence goes on from JAKOPK010000186.1 coordinate 10,910, forward strand.
CAACCAACTCTGTGCCCCTCCTTTTCTTTCTTTCTTTTCTTTCTTTTTCTCTTCTAGTAACAAATCGGTGATTTGTCAAGGCTAACAGAGAGGCAGTGTTACATTTTTCCTGCACTCTCCACCAACTCCTATCTCCACATGCTTCCAGTACATTCCATGACCTTGTCGTACTTACTGATCATGTACCATGCTCAGTCATTCCCATCTCCGTGCTTCCACCATGTTCTACTACATCTCACTGGACTCTCCTTCCACTCATTTCTACCTCATTCCATAGGTCTATATAAGCTGTACCTCGTAGAGCATCTAGCCTTAAGCTTATGCTCTTTGTTCTTACAAGCTCATTCACTCACCCCCAAGCCCTTCACGGTCTTCGTCATAACCTGACCTTTCTAAGACACACCCATTGTATGTGCCTCTCTAAGTACATTGTTGTTACCATCTTTGTTGCCCACCTAGTCCAAATCAACCATTGCCTCTGACTATGATGAGTCCTAAACCTGGAGTACCCCTTGAACCCTTAAAAGCTTAACACTCACCTTTGTTGCTGTCAGATAGACTGAGGCAACAAAGGCACAGAAAGCAGACAGGAATAGCAGGGGAATTATGTAAGGGTAGATCTGTACAGTCCGCATGATTTCCGATCATGTGATCAGCAGTCTGACATGTGTAATAGTCCGACGTGCACAGCGGTCCGATGTGTGGTGGAACCACACTCACATTGGCTCCACCTAAGCGAGGAGTCGCTCCGCCAGTCTGTGTCTGGCCCGGCGGTGTGTGTCGGAATCTCTTCTTTCCGACAGTGTGCTTCGGTTCCGACAGTATGCATCGGTCCTGCCAGCGTGTGCATCGGAGCAGAGCTGTCAGGATTGTTTGCGTCGGAGTGGTAAGCCCTGGGCTTACAGATAAGTGCTGTTTCATCTTTGATTCCAGCTCAAATGGTTTTGGAATGAAAAGTGTTGACATATTCATCTGCAGTTGATGCTCCTTGTTTGACTTGGAGGAGTTCTCAACAAGCATCTTCAGCATCACTAGTGGTAACAAAGGCGTCCATAAATGCCTTTTTCCAGTTGGTCCAGGTGCCGTACCCTTTGGGTTGCTGAGTTTTTTCATCAGTTTCATGGGCAAGAAGTGACTGGTTATTGGCAAAATCTGCAGCTGGTCCTTCAAGCATGAAGGATTGAGCATATAGGATCTTCATTATTTCTTTATCAAAATTTTTGGGTGCAAGTAAAAACTGATCTTTGCATATTCTGAGGAAGGCACAGGCATAGAGGACATCTTTGCCATCAAAGGCTTTTGGTGCTCCAATTTTGATATCATCTGTCATTGTTGGTGGTGGTGGGGTGGGTGCCCTGGAGGATGAAAGTGATGATACTGGGGGTGTTGGTGCTCTAGAGGGTGGGAGCAATGGTGCTGGTGGTGTTGGTGCTCTGGAGGGCATGTTGGATGTGGATTCTTGTCCTCCTCCTTGAGGATTAACCAACGTGTTTCAAGTTTCTGGAAAAAGTTCTTGGTAGTTGGGTGTGTTTAAGAGAAGTGATGCTCATTGTTACATTTTTCCTTGCACTCTCCACCAACTCTTATCCCCATATGCTTCTAGTACGTTCCATGACCTTGTTGCACTTACTGACCATGTACCATGCTCAGTCACCCTCTCTATGTGCTTCCACCATGTTCTACTACACTTCACTGACTCACCCTTCCACTCGCTTCCACCCCCTTCTATAGGTCTATATAAGCTGTACCTCGTCAAGCATGTAGCCTTAAGCTTATGCTCTTTGTTCTTACAAGCTCATTTGCTCACCCTCGAGTCCTGTGTGTACTCTGTTGTAACCTGACCCTCTCCAAGTACACTCGCCATATGCACCTCACCAAGAACCTCATCATCATCATCTTTGTTGTCCATCTAGTCCAACTCAACCACCAACTACAACTCAGGCATATCCAATTCCCCAAACAGTCTCAGTGAACCCTGAGCTTAACACTCATGCTTTCTGTGCTGTTTGATGGTAATGCCAGCCATCAAATCTGAGGTTGTAGTAGTAATATTGTAGTCCTTTGAAGAATACTTGAAGCTGGGGGTCCCAAGTGACTCCTGGTGGCAGAGGTGGTATGGGTTTACTGGATGAACTCGTGGTGGGCTATGTGGGGCTGCCTGAACACAGGTGTGTTGGCAGGATGGAAAAGCTTGTGCTAGTGTTAAGCCTACTGGTTAGGTAAGGCTTAATAAGTGATGAATCAGTTCAAGACTGGAGGCAATGATTGAGCAAGGGTTTCCCCAAGGACTAGTAGACTGGTGAGCTGGTGACTTAATATCCCACTGAAGGAGATAGTGACAAGAGTAGGCTCTATTGAACAAAGAGCACAAGCTTGGGGCTTAGTGCTCTGAGTACATGTCCTTATATACACCTATGGAACACTATGGAAACTAATGGAATGCTGACTGATGAATGGAGTTGAATCAGTCAGCACAGAAAGTGAAGGAAACAAGTGGAATGAGGCTGACTGATCATGAAGGAAGGATCAGTCAGCATAAGGGGAGTTAGTCAAAGGAATGACTAATCATTAGAAAGATGCGATGAGTAAAGGAAATTTGTAACAAGGCAGGCTTGTCAACTTCTACTTGGTGTTATGTGCGACTCCCATCCCTCAACAATATGAGCTATAGGTCCACTAGTCAGCATCTTGTTGATCTTGTGGAGGCCCAGTCGAGTTATTCCCAGCCACTGCCTAACATATACACTTCTCAAAAAGGTCTGTCACTGTATTGTGGTCCCATAGCTGTGTGGGATACCGGAGTTTAAAATGTATTAAGCCGCACGTGGCATGTGACTTTAGATGTGGGAGACTGGAGTTTGAAATAAAGGTGCATCATGGCCCACAGCATAGGATTGATCCTACTAGGAGCTCCCATAATTATTGTTATCAGGAATTCTTCTACACATGTTGATGGACTGCTGTCTTAATGGACCATACTGGATTTAATCATGCTTATCATACAGTATTTCACTTTTATAATTTCAAATACAATGGGTTGTGTGTTTCTTGCTTTTCATGTGCCAGAGTCGGTGTGTACCATTTTTTGCACCAGCTAGGATCCGGAGCTCACAGCGTATCCATAGTCTTAGCAATGCAGCATTTTAATTCGCACATAAAAGGCATTTAGCTGAAAATTACTGACTCGGTTGTGAAGATGCTCTGAGCCTCTGACCAGTCAGTCCGAAAAGTGTGAACAAACCTGTATATTCCCACGACCAGATCCAGCTATCGGATTTATTTCGCTTAACATCGCCTCTCTTGTTCATGTGTTTGTTTCGTATGTGCCGGCGTTTCGAGGGGCGCTTTTACAAGAAGCCAAAAGCACGAATCGAGATAGTGCTACTCCGAACATTAACCAAGAAAACCTTCCTTTAGCAGGCCCGCTTGTTCTGCCTCCTGGAAATGAGGTTCGGGACTAAACTCAGGCTCCGATAACAACGTTACAACGTAACTCACAATGTATCGACTCTCCCTGGGCCTTCGTACGTATGTGCCTTTTATTGTATCTACGAGCCGACTTTTCGAAAATACAAGGACTCTGCCCTTGGACGGTTGCCGCTCGCTAAGGTCTTTGGGGCGATGTTATCTTGGGACCGTCGCATTTAAATACTTTTGGCGCTCAACCTCGAACCCAGTATCCAAGTCCAGCTACGAGTCGGAGCTCCTTCTCTGATATTCCGCTTCCTTAATCTCTAAAGCAAACTCGTCTGGAGCTTATTTTCACCGGCGCCATCCCATCAATCAGTATGTTGCGAAGTTAGTTTTTCCTTCCTCTTTATGTAAGATTGCCTTCATTGACGAAGCTCATTCAACAGAATCTCCCGTACGTGGCGGCAGTACTTCCTTAAGCCGTGTTCCTCCGGAAATCCTTCGACTCATCTTTGAAGAAGCGTTACTGGAATTGAAGATGAAAGATAACGCTCTCTCTCCTCACGAGGTGCCGCTAAACGTATCACATACGTGTCGGTATTGGCGCGACGTCTCATTACAGACGGCATCTCTTTGGTCGCGCTTTACGGTCGCATATGTCGACTCTAGTGGTCGTGTCGACTCAAGTGATGGTGTAGACTCCGGTGGAGATGTTGATTCTAGTGATGACGTTGACTCTAGTAGCGATGTCGACGCTAGTGGTGATGTTGACTCTAGGAGTGACGTTGACTCTAGTGATGGATCCGATGGGCATCCTTCCCGACTGGTCACACTGAAGGAGGCCCTGGACGTGCTTTTGGAGAGATCGCGCGGCCATCCGTTAGACTTTCGTGTCTGGCTGCGTATAGGAGACGATGACTTCGATCTGGTCTCAACAGCCGAACCAATGATTTTGGCTTTACTCCAAAATCAAAGACGCTGGCGAAATGTTTTCCTGGACTACAAAGCATTGCGTCTTGACATCTCTGTTGAGGCGGTGGAGATGCCGGAGCTAGAAGAGCTGAAGTTGTGCTTCATCAGCAAGGATCGAAGGCCGGACGAAACCAAGTGCATTATAGCCATCGACACGAGCCGTTGCCCGCGTCTCCGGCGACTTTCGCTTACCGGCTTGTTTTCTATCAAGATGAACGAGCTAACGAAACCGAATTTGACAAGCGTCGAGCTCATGTTTGAACACAAATTCAATCCTACCGAGTTTATGGACCTTTGGTTCCTGGTCATGCAGACGTGTCCTAACTTGGAAGAGTTCGTCGCTAGTACAGTCATGTACCCTGGGGATCCCACTGGCCGGAGAAAAGTGCCAGCTATACCTGTCGTTCTGCCCTACTTGCGTGTTCTACATATCGACGCGCAGAATATGCTGACGGAGGTGCTGGAGAACCTGACTGCTCCCGCGTTGAAGAAGTTAACGCTAATTTCAGACGATAGCCTCCTCAGTTCGTATAACGCCCTAGCCGAAGGGCAGTTGCTACTCGAGTTTTTGCGTCGGTCGTCGTTTCCACCTATAAAGTATCTATACTTAATCGGCGAGGTCTCAGCTGGGGACCACCTCATCGACGTACTGCGTCTTCTACCAGGTTTAGAATACATCCAGCTCGGCTTTGCGGTCTTCGAAGAGGATTTTTGGGAGGCGCTTGTTATCAAGCCGAACTCCGAGAGCTCGGAGGTGCTCTGTCCCAGTCTCAAGGAAGTTTCAATCCAATTTGGCGAAGGGTACTGGGGCGACACAGAGGAGGCTATTGCGGACGTGGTAATTTCGCGCTGGGAGTACACCGAATCGTTTTCGCACGTCACTCTTGATATCAACGGCGCAGGCGAGCAAGAGGAACATATTCTCGATTTTTTCAACGGAGCGAGTAAATATACGCCGAAGGGTCTATACTTGATCACCAAGCACCGCGGTACTGACCGTTCAGTCCTTACTCGTCCCACTTTCCTAAACATGCTCACCCGCATAAAAAAAGCAGTACACACAATGGCAGGATGTCTTGTTTGATTCTACTGTAATCTTAACCATGTATTCCAAGCTGAACAATGTATATGAGTCTTTCTCCACGATTTTCCCCTGCTGCAAATGTACCCCACGGTGTCATTTCGACCTGGTCCGCCCTCGCGTTTACCGATAACGAGACCAAGGAGGAAAGCGCTCGGGTCAAGCGGGATTTATTGGTCAGAGTTGAAAAAGGCAGTTGTATAACGAAGATGAGTAGATATATGGAGTCAACCTGGGGCAGCACGACTCAGTTCACTATTATCTATTTTCGGAGGCACGCACGTGACTATCCTTAACAAAGACGATCGGCTAGTTTATTACGTAAATGGATGAGAACGGCTGCCGTACTGACTCTGGTCAGTCACGACGGCCAAGTGCTTAACGTTTCTCTCCTCCCGACGCTGACGCCAACGCTGCACTCACATAAAGACCTCTGAAAATGGCGTCTCTTCTTGATCGCATCGACGTCTCGCCGCTCGAAAAGACCTCAGGGCCAATACGCAGCCGGGGCGGTCGACGCGTCGTCTCAGGCCCATATGTTCGTCTTTTCCCTTTCATTTATGGCACGGAACGTCGCTCAACTCAAGAACCGTCTGTCTCTTGCCTGCCTCGCCGAATTTCCCATTGCGCTTCTTGTTTTTATCACTATGAAACGCCGTCTGGTCGATACAGGATCGTACCGCTGCGCTTGGACAGTCAAAAGCCGACGAGGCTACTGTATGGAAACACGATATGTATAATGGGCCCGGAAAAAGCCTGAACTCGCGGCTGTCAAATGCGTCGGAGAATCCGCCCAGAGTGAACGCCAACGGGGCCGTGCTGGCACTTCGACGTGCTATTGGCCTTGCGCCAGGACGGTCGTCGACGGCCGACCTGAGCATTAGGGGAGCGAGCGCGGCAGGATCGAATGTCGTGCAAATCGAGAATTTGGCGAGTGGGACGACTGCAGCGGACGTCGAGGTGATCCCCCTCCCTTTTGCGACCTACGAGAACTAGCATTGACTTTTCGTTTTTACCACGTGGTGTCCCTCGTTTTGCGTCGCGGATTATTCCAGGCTATATTTAAGCGATGCGGGCCCATCATCGAGTCGTACAACCATGGGCCAGAAAATGCCAGCAAGGTCACCGTACGTCTGAAGTTCAAAAGCTCCGACGACGCGAAGCGCGCAGTGAACGAGTACAACGGGAAGTCTGCAGATGGTAACACACTCGTCGTGTCCATCATTGGCAGCGCCAGCACGTCGCTAGGCGGCCGGCTGGAGGGCGGTTTAAGCGGGACAGTGGACGTGCTCTTGGCAGACGCGGAGTCGGAGCCCATTGGCGGATCGTTCGTACTTCATATCCTATCTTTGTTGTCCTTTTTCTGACTAGCTCACTTATAGAAAAATGCGCTCTGACGGCCTGCTGTCCGATCCACGAGCTCAAGTGCTTACCATCCCTCCCGGCGTCGACCCGGTTGAGTACGAACAACGACGCGGTGGGCGCGGACGCGGACAATGGTCTCGAGGACGCGGAGGGAGGAAGATGCGCGGTCGGCGCACGGGAAACGGCATGGTTGTCGATTGATGCTTACGGGAAGACATGCACGGCAAGCGTCGTCCCTTTTATTATTGTATACGAGCCCACGTCTACTTCAGGTGTTATCTGTACTGCTCGCTCTACTAGCCCTATTGTAATATGTTCTTATAAGCTCCTCCCACTACCTTCCTCGGGCCTGTGCTCAGTAATTCTCTGCCCTGGCGTGTCATGTTGCAGAGTGCCCTTATCGCTGGGCCCCGTCGCGTGCGCTCTCAAATTTCTGGTTTCTATTTCAAAGGCGCACCATTTCTGCCATCTAAAAGCTCGAAATTCACTACGCGGTTGTGTTCATTGGCGGTATCTCATCCAGGGAATAGGAACGTCAAAACACGGATTGGCGCACGGGCTTTATTGAACGAAAGTTTATAAATCCAAACACAGGCCCCACTTTTTTAAACCGTACACTTTCGACTGAAGTGGATTGCACCGTGGAATTACGTCTCTTCTGCCTGGAACAAAAAGCTCACTTCTGGGTGGTTACACCTCAGCCGACTCGAACCGGGCCTCGGTCAGTGAAGAACAGCTTCGGGTGCCGCGCGACCCATGCGCGGGCCCTCTTTCCGAGAATGTACTATTTCGTTTGGCGAGAAGGTTACAGTCAGAAAAGAGCGCATCGAATACTTGGAGGAAAGCAGGGACAGAGCCTATGCTTTAAGGCGGGTACAATGCTCACCATCGGGATACCCGTCAAAATACAGAATGCAGTCACGCCTGCGAGTATGCCTGGTATGTTTCTCAATCAGAAACTTACTCCCTGCAGCATCGTCATTAAAGGGAACACTCACCAAAAGTGTGCAGGACGCCCTGTGAAATGATGTTAGAATATCAAGCGAGGGCTCCGTTTAAAAGGAGGGAAATATAAGCGAGACGAACCAGTTCGACTACCCAGCCATTCACAAAGAGAGTGAAGCCGTATAACACTATGTCCTTCATGAAGTTGACGAGGGCGAAGCACTAGGTGTCGCAGTTCAAAGCCTTGAGTTCTCCTGATGCAAAGCGTGAAATAGAGCCGGTACTGCTTACTTCGGGTGCATTCTCCCGGTGTACGTCCTATGGTCGAAAGATCGGCGATGGCAGCTGATGCATGGACTCTTCGCACTCACGATAAGATAGGTGCATACGGCCGTCGCGCCCATGCACTGGCCAGCACTCTAAGGAAGAAAGTAACCGCAATCAGCTTAAGGAAGGCGCACACAGCAGGGGCGGGGTCTGATTTACGATCATCGAATACATAACAACGGGCCCGACTGTAATTCGAAGACAGTTAGGAACAGGCAGCACATCCATTTGATTAAACAGAAGACATACTCCAGGGCAATCCTTTAGGCTGCATGATGGCCTATAAGGTGAAGGACAAAACATTCCGATCAGCGTACAGTTCTGCACTTTTCGAGATCAGGTCGAAGCTGACCCAACCAATATATCCGGCAATCTCGAGCACGAACATGGGGATGAGGAGGAAAAGTCGGAACTCGGGCTCGTATATGCCTTTGTTTCGCCCCGCTGCCCATTTGACAGACCAGTCGGACAGGCTGCGGCGCACCATATTCTTTCGTTAATATTACGGCTATGGAAAGCGGGAAAACACTCACGGTCCAGCTGCGACGGTCCCAATGATAGATCCAATAAAAGGTCCAATGGATACGAGGCCGACCCTTCAAAATAATTTTAATGAGTCGGGATCGAGCTTTTTGAAGACAGATTCTACTTAGTTGCGTCAAAAAAATAAGGAGCACTCCCGAATACGAGTGAGTAGATTACAGAGACCACTGCATGATGAATACCTCAGACTAGGGAATCTATATAAATGCTCAAAGGCTCACCGACAAGCCAGCTGTATGCATAATTCCAGTCTCAGCAAAGCGCAAACACCAAAAGGAACCCGTGTCTTACACAGTCGTGCATCCATCTGAAGATGAGGCAGGGTCAACTGCATGGATATTGATGTCGGGAAGCACTCACATGAAAAAAAGGTGAACCACACTGCGGGACTCAGCAGAAAGAGCATCGGCCGGAAAATTGATTTCACAACGCTGATGTTACTGATGTAGCTCCATGGTTTCAGTTCTTGGAGGAACTTCTTTGGTGGCGAAGTGAAGGCGGACAACTGGAGGGCACTCGATGTCTCGGACAGCGAACTTGATTCTTCGCGCTTATACTCGTTACGTATTTTTTCGGCCGCAGCATCGGGGGAAATAGCCTGCTCGTTGCCCGTCCCTAAAACAATCGGACTCGGCTCAACAGTATCTTCAAGCACGACGCCAGAATCGGTGCCATGAACTATTTCACGATCATACTGGCAGCCAGATTTCAGATGAAATGGTGAGCACTGTCCGTGAGTCTTACCATTGTCTCAGGCATCAGGAAAATAGAAGTCAGTAGGCTAATCCCGAATACGATCATGATGATCCAAAAGGTCCATCTAAAAAGAGTCAATAAAACACGCAAGGCAAAGACTGAGAACTGGTTACCTCCAACCGAGATCCGGACGGTTTATAATAATACCATTGATAATCGGCGTTACCTACATCTTTTTGAGAGATTATGATTCTTCTAAGGATGTGCAATCTCACCGCCAGGCCCCCTGTTTACCATAAGCTATATCAATGGTTATGTTGACGGCGGTAAAAATGGCAAACTGCACCCCCTATGGCGAAGTTCCAAATGGCCACACGTTTACCTCTCTCGTGGATCTACAATGGATGTATTTAAAAAAGCAGAACAGTCAGGTTTTGTTAACATACAAAAAATACATCACCAATGCTGGCGGCCGCCAGGGCTTCGTACGGTGCCATTCCAAAACCTATGCGCGGTGTGTTTATTTAAGAAACAGCGGTCACAACACTTCATTCAGCTGGTTTAAGATGAACCTTGGAATACCCGAGCTGCCTTGAAGGAGTTAATGTTTGCGGACCTATGAGGCATAAGTTAAGGCTCTGCTTTAAGGATAGTCATATATAATATATACTTTGCCGCCCAGATACCTTGGATATTTTGAGTACCACTAGGATTCTTATGTTTTTGACCGGACTTACAGGTGAAGAATTGACAAGTTGAAGCAAACAGGAACACCGGGCGACGGCCAAATTTGATAGCCAGAGATCCTTGAAAAAGCGTAAACCATCCTAGAGCCATCGATAAATCGGCATTAGTTGCCGCGACAGTGTCGACGGAAACGCCCCATTCAGCGGCAATATCCTTGAATCCGACACTGAAAAAGCAGAGTAAGTCATAGGAATAGAGTGAACCACCTTCACACTAACTTTAGGAGATGACCGATGGCCCCGCTTAGGAGAAAAAAGATAGTTAGGAGACTAACACCAAAGAGAATTAAGAGAGTCTCAACGCGAGGCCCGCGGCTAGACAGAGGCTGAGCAAAACACAGGTCAGATGCGTGGGAAATAGTGAGATCGACAGAGATCGGCACTCGCCTCCAGTAATGACATTCTTTTTTCCACCTCGGCCAATTCAGGGGATCCTACGTTTTGGGTTTTCGTTAAGGAGTCGACAGCATATTCCTTAGCTCTTACCTTTCCGTCGTCGGAAGGCTGCGGAATAAGGATAACGCTTTTCGCGCGTTATCATTGCGTTAGCAAATCAAGGACGTTCAAGGACTCCCTAGAGTCGCCGTGTACTAACCCATCGTTATGTTTAAGCCTGGTACTCAATATTCCAGCAACGGTGTTCGATTTTCTTTCCTTGAGCAAGGATGTACCAGGGACCTAATGCAATACCGAAAGGCCGTCGGGTACTCGGACGCGTTCGAGCAAGAAACCACTGACATGCTGACCGTAATTCTTATCTTCAAGTATCCCGAGCGCCATGGAAGGGAGGTGCGGAACAGCACCCAGGCATGCTAGGGCTTCCACTATCTTATGCGATAGTTTCTACGCTGAAACTGCGGATGTCAGGTGCTTTCTTTTCGCACTGTCCCCTTCGCCGAACCCTATAGGATGTACTTTCAAGCAGCGAATCATACATTTCAGGCAGCACCCTTAAGCTCGATTTAGAGGCGTAAGATATAGAAGAAGGACGGGCAAACGTTAACCTGGCGCCCTCGCGGTACGCGAAGAGGTTCTCAATTCATTGGGTTTCGTGCCGATAGCGTGGGGCAATAAATGCCGTCTTCGTATCTCAGCTGACAAAGGGAGTTTGTGTTCATGCAGAACGGTTTTCCAGACGGACGTTCCGCATGCTTTTATAACTCTTGCTCTGGGATGTTTACCTCGCAGAGGCATATAGCGTACACACGACCGCTACGTATGTTATCTCGAAATCTCATCCCAAGGTCTTCGTCTTGCTGAGCCCTTTTTTCTTATATGCAGCTGTTACGCCCCATCTAGTTTGCAAGAATGAACGGCACTACAAACGGCCACATTAACGGCAACGGCGACGCGAAGAAATCCATTCGCTCGCCTCTTGCCTACAGTGGCAGCCTCGATGCATTCAAGTCATTCGATGTGACCTCGGTCATTGGACGTGAATTTCCTGAAGTTCAACTCACCGATCTGATGCGCTCAGACAATGCTGAAGCATTCCTCAAAGACCTCGCCATAACGGGTGAGTCTAAGAACCTAGTTTGCGTAATTATTACAGTTTGTTGACGACGTTTTTCAGTCAGCCAGCGAGGAGTTGTATTCTTCCGCAATCAGGACATCGACGTCGAGAGCCAGAAAGCGCTCGTGCAGAAGCTCGGTGAGCTCTCGGGAAAACCAGAGAGCTCAAAGCTTCACGTTCACCCTCTCGTGAACTCACCGGACAACACACCTCTGTACGAGGGCGGAGAAACTGATCCTCACGGTACATCCCATCCGTGTTTTATTAATTCAATTGATCTAACTAAGAACGCTGTTTGGAAATAATGCTAGTTTACGTTATATCCTCCAAAAGCCAGGCGAAACTCTATAAGTTCATGGCGCACAGAATTTCTGTCGCACCGGCCTCTGCAGGGTGGCATTCAGAGTGCGTAATAACTTACATATCTCGAGATAGGGCCATTCATGATTGATACACAAAAATCAGCCTAACGTTTGAAAATATCCCATCCGACTATGCCTGCCTCAAGCTGACAACGACTCCTCCTAGTGGTGGCGACACCGTAAGTCTCCTGCCATGCTCTTTACCTGCGTCCATATTGATAAGCCAGTGATAGCTGTGGGCCTCGGGCTACGAGGTTTACGACCGGATCTCGCCCTCTATGCGGGAATACCTGTCCACACTAACGGCGACGCATGCACAGCCTGTCTTCAAGCGCTCCGCAGATGACGGAGGCTTCCCCGTCGTCTCTCCGCGGGGCGCCCCAGAGAACGTCGGTGACGAATTCTCCGTTTCTCACCCGGTCGTTCGGACGAACCCCGTCACGGGTTGGCGCAGTATCTATGCGGGCGGTCTGCACTGCAAGGAAATAGACGGGGTTACCCCTTACGAAGGAAAATGGATCAAGGATTACATCGAGTACCTAATCACACAGTGCGTAGTCAGTGCGGTCGCTTGAGTATTCTCGGCGAAGCTAATTCTTCCGCAGTAATCACGACTTGCAGGTAAGGTTCAAGTGGAACCCAAACGATGTGGCAATATGGGACAAGTACGTCAGGACCCTTTGCCGCAAATTAAGTTAGTATTGATGAGCATTGGCACCCAGTCGTTCAGTCTACCACAGCGCAACGTAAGGTATTCCTTAGTCGAATCACTCGTTTGCTAACCACTCAGATCAGCCCTGACTTGGTTGGCCTCAGAGAGGGCCGCAGGACGACCTCCCTTGGAGAGCGCCCGTATTTCGACCCTGCGGTATGCTCCCATCCGCTCTGACCCCCACATTGCTAAACGAATCTTGCAACAGTCCAAATCGAGGCGCGAAGCCCTGGCCGCCGCTGCATTATCCGCTTGATGAAGGATAAAAAGTAAAGGAAATAAATTTCGCACTGTGATTGTTGTACGACAATTTCCGTTCTTCTCTCTCTGGATATATGAGGAAGTCATTACAATAAAGCGCGCAAGCAAAATCAAAAGTGTGGATTCGTGGCCCGAGAATACAAAATATAAAAAAAGCTGCAAGCAAGAGCAAAATACAGTGCAAGTTTTCTAAAAGTACGCTTTCCATTGATGGCTTTGGTCGTGACGTGTGGCATTATATGTACGATCCCCCAGAGAAAATCAATCTGTGGGTATTAAATCGAACGAACGCAGGCGGGATAACGCTCGTACACTGTAGACTAATGGTCATCTCGCGTTCGTGAAAGGGTTTGGAGGGATAATAAAAGATAGTTATCCGTTGAGTGGCCTGGGAAACATTACACTACGCTTTCTGGCCTGTTCCAGAGGGTTATAGTTTGTACTGGACCTGAGACTATTTCCGCTGGTGTTGCCGTGGTCCTGGCTGGTCGCACCGGATTCGCTCAAAGCTGTTCGGCCGATGTGAGGAGTTTAACGAGGATGCGGTAAGGAAAATACTTACGATCAGAATCAACCCCTGCGTTCGCTGAATCCGTATGAGTAGTGCCGCTAAGAAACGTATCCATCGGACCAGACATCGACATCTGCTTTGGCAGAATTGATCGTCGACGCTATTTACGAAAGACCACGGGTTAAAGTCAACAATACCCGTTTCTTTCAGCGAAGACGCACCTTTAGTGTTCCTGCAACGTTGACATTATCGAGGTCAACCTGGAAACGCGTTACGTCCACTTGCTCTCGCTTTTCCGCGCATTCGACGACCCAGCCAATTCCGACAACGCTTGGGCGAGGCTCATCAAGAAGTCTGGATGTGCATGATGATGAGCAAGGCGGATATAAGAGTGACTGAATGACCAAGAAATTATAAACCTACTTCCACCGAGCTGATGTGCTAGCCAACCCGTTTTTATAAACAATATGCGTACAAGTTTGGCCAACTCGAGTCGGCACCTGGTGTAAAGGGGTTGACATCAATTCTTCAAGCCTCGAGAAGAGAGAAAGAGTAAAAATAGCGCACCTTCGCGCCCAGGCTACGAAGCATATCAACAAAAAGTCCGCCCGCATCTTCGCCTTCCTCAGTCCGCACGTCCACGAAGATTGTACATCTGTCCAGGACATCCAGTGAGCCGGGCATTTTGGAACGACCCATAGCACTTTTCCGCCCGCTCTTCCCTTCCCCATCAGACTCCCCGACTGTCGTAGGTGCAGTGGAGGACTCAGACAACGGAGCAACGGCCTCGCTCTGCGAGCGTGTACGCCCGAGAGGCGTCACGTTGTTTGCGCTCACGAAAGAGCGCATAGCAGCTGCACGGACAGGACGAGAAGATGAGTACGTTGCACTAGCTGCACGCTGCAACCGTTTGCCCGCGGGTGAGGGGTCCACAGGCGAGTCCGAGCCCAGCGGCCCATCCGACACTATTGATTTGATTTTACCCTTATCGTTAGAGTTAGGCGTAGGCGTCGAGAGTGACTGCGTGAGCGCGGAAAACGCCATCGATGCCCTGCGGGATGCGTTTAGCTTGCTAATTTTCTTCAGCTCTTTTTCCTTCCCGGTCGTTTGCGAATCATCTGGGCTCTCTGCATTGCCCAAGACGGCCCGTTCCCCATCTGTATCCATGACTACACTTGAGTCCTTTTCATTAGGACTGTGGTCGGGCGTAGACCGAATGGTCGCAGAACGAAGCGAAGCCATCGAAACGTCTCCATCGCCATCGTCGTTATCCCTTTCTCTCCGCATGCTCGCTGCGCCACCCTTGACAGGGCTGCCTTCAACGGTCTCCAGACTCGTCTTCTGGCTCGCTCTGATGCGCGGAATCTGTTTGCCAAATATACCGCCCCTCCCGAAGCCACTTCCGATGCCCCTGCCAGCACTACCGAAACCGGAGGATTGCAGCGTCCCCGAACCCCCAAAGGAGAAATGCGACGGGGGAAGCCCGCCTGGCTTCGAAACAGCCTTCCCTTTGTCACCCGCTCTTGTGAACAATGGCTGAGGCGGTGGAGGCAAGAAGGACGATGTGCGCTTCGTTGGACCGATCGACCCCGCACGACTCAAAGGGCGGGGAGCACTCTCCTGGCCCTGGCGAGCCATAACTGGGGCGCTCATCTCGCGGCTGAAACCAAGGCTCGTCGACGGACGAGGGCGCGGATCCTGCGGCCCCCTTATCGAGCTCAAAGGCTTTGCAGGCGGCGGCATGGCTAGCTTGTCGAGTGCGGTACTGAGGTTGCTGAGCGCGTTCTGTGCTCGTGCTTTCGCATCAGGGTCTGTGATAGGCGGGGGGTATAACGAGAAGGTGAAAGGTTTCGATGGAAACTCAATACTAGGTCTGGGTTTCGACGAAAGGAAGGAAGAGGGGGCCGCGGAAGAGGTAGAAGTAAGGGCCTGGGGGACACCGCCGCCCTTGAGAGGAGACAACGAAGAAGGGATAGTCAGGACAAATGACTTGCGTAGTTTTTGCAGTGACTGTTCTTGCTTTCCCTGTACCTTCTTCTGGTCCCCGGGACCTTTGCGCTTCGGCGAACCCACATTTATCTTCTCGTCTCTCACATCTTTCTTAGTTTCCTCATTTTTCTCCGACGGCACTTCTGTGGAGGAGCTCGAAGCAGCAGCGACGGACGGACCTTGTATCTGGCTGATCCTTGGCTTAGCTCTGGAGGGTGACGCATTGGCGAGGGAGCGCAAGTGTTTCTGACGTAGAACCGCTGCGCGTGTGAGCCGCATGCGCGGAGTGGTGGTCGCTAGTGGTGGTGGTCGTTTCGCTGTTGCAGCCTTCCCAGTCCTCACAATGGCACTAGATTTAGTCTTCGAAGCCGAAGTTGCAACACCGGCTTTGGAAAATGTGGGTTTGAGTTTCGAGGCATTGTGTTTAGAGGACGAGGGAGGTGCAGGAGGGGGGGCGCTCGTTGAAGATGTGACAGCAAAGGGATCGTCGTTACTCGGATTAAGCCCCTGATTCGGTTTCTCTGTTTCTGCTGTTGGGGATTTTGACCTTGCGGGCGGGGAGAAGACTATGGGCACTAGCTGCGCTCTGGAAGAGCCGCTAGTCACCTGGAAGCTTTCAATGACCTCCATCGCCTTTTCCTCTTCTTCGTATTCGTAATCCTCATCAGAACCTTTTCCTCGAGGAAGCGGCGTAAGTGGTGACATCGAAAAGAACGTTGACGGAAGGCTCTCTGTATTCTTACTCTTGCTTCCAGCGCTAGCGACAGTTTCCAACTTTAAATCAGATCGAGGGTTTTGTGTGTGGGGCGTCGTAGGCGCAGTATCGCGAGGCTGTCGCATTATGATTTCCTGTGGTCCATCGGCGATCTCAGGAGTGTCCTTTGATGGAGCTTTCGGCTTAGGATTCTTAGAATCATCGAAACCGGCCTCCGCAGTGACCGTAATTGTCAGTGGTTCAAAAACCTCGGGGACGTCGTTCTCGTCATTCTGTGCGGATGAACCGATCGTCGCCTGTATCTCCATAGCCTCGGAACGTGAAGGCGGAGCCGAAGTGGGCTCGTGGCCAATATTCGAATCATCGCTTATAGCTCGTGGGGGAGATGGGGACGGGATATCCTGCGGAGGAGGGGACGAACTAGGAAGAGGAATATCCTTGGCTTCAAGCTGTACCTCTTCTTTCGTTTCCTAGGTCAATAATTTTAAGAAATGACAGGTTCGAAGAGACTGATAATGAGGAAGAATGATATAACTTACAATTGACCTGCCTTCGCCGTTATTCTCGCCATCCTCCGTGCAGTCTACGTGCTGGAAGCGTATAGAGGTTCCCTCACTGACTGCGCGCAGTCTTGATACAAACGGTGTCCCTTTCCCTACGCCGAGGCCAGCCTTACTTTTAATCGGAGAAGGCGTCATAGTACGCAGATCGAGCATGGGGAGTGACTTGAGTTGCTTGATCGTTGGCGTAGCCGGCACGACTGGCTTGGACACCATTGCCAGCGGATCAGACGGCGGCAAGGGCGATGCACCGACCCCTCCACTGAATATGCGACGTGTCCCCAGAGACGAGTTCATAGTCGATGCAGAGAGTGGGTGAGCAATCTGTTCGGGAGGAGATTCATACTTTGGACGCGATTCCTTGGACTGTTTCGCTGGCTGGCGAGAGAAGAACGCGTCAAGTGGCCCGCGAGTGCCCTGCGTTGGCGCAGACTGAGAGCTGCGCAGCTTGGTCCGCTTCGACGTGCTGCCGTCTAGCGATGAGCCAAACCGTGTCGCGTCAGGTTCATTTCCGTCTGCGTTGCCAAATACATCCTCGAACGATGGCGAGCGGGAACGTTTCGACCTGACAGGCTTGGAAACTGGGATTGTTTCTTGACGCGCATTCGAGCTTGTGGACTTCGACTTGGAGGGAGAGAGCAGAATCTCGTCCTCGATGCTTGATTGCGTGTCCATACAGAGTGAAGGTTCCTCCGGTGGAAGCTCATCACCCGAGATGTGCCTCGTCTCCTCCATCCCGTCTTTCTCTCCCTCGATACCATCGCGCCCATCATCTACGCGTGTATTTGAGAGTGTGAGTGGACTCTTGTGAACTATGTTCGCCTTCCGCCTTGCTTCGCGTGCGTCCTTGAGCGGTGAGCGGGCGAATTCGATGCTGAGAACTGGCAGCTGGAGCTGTGATCGGGTGCGCTTGTGGGGTTGCTGCTGCTGTTGACCAGATTGTTGTTTCTGTTGCTGGAATATATTTGTTGAAGACATCGTCTTGGCATTAGGCACAGACAAACCCGCTCGGTGGCTCGAAGAGAGCCTCACTGAGATGAACGGGAGTCAGTCGCGTTCGCAGTCGCGGTCGCGCTTCCGTGGGAAGTTTATTTATCCACGTGACCGTCGCTAACAAGTGGTTGTTTGATTCCGTTTTATTATAGATTTTATTTACTGGCAATAAACTAGATACAGTGTTCGTGTACAAATGCTAGTGGTGGTATACAATGAATTCATCGGAATACGGGTATCCAACAAGTCGGGCGGACTGGATCATTTGCTGTACCAGCCGCTCATGAGCCATGCCTCATTGTGCAGAGCAATCGCCGTGTCCAAGTCTCCATCCGAGCCCTTCACCTGATCGTGGTGTCGCTTTTCTAGCTCGAACGCAATCCGAGTCAATGCCTGCGAGCACGTCCGGTGGCCGTACGGGAAAGACACGAACGCCTCCCGGTGCGTCAGGATCGTCTCCAGTAGGTTGAAGTCCGTATCGCGCCGCCCCGAACACGCGGCCTGCGCGGCGGAAGGTACGTAGTGCGCGTGCATCAGATGCAGCAAGCCACAGCCAGGTGTATGCTCCTCTTTCGGACTCGCAGAAATGAACTGCACAGACATATTTTCAGTGGTGTCCGCATTG
The DNA here is from genome assembly GCA_024195185.1 of Coniferiporia weirii. NCBI lineage: Eukaryota > Fungi > Basidiomycota > Agaricomycetes > Hymenochaetales > Hymenochaetaceae > Coniferiporia > Coniferiporia weirii. Next base: position 29,237 of record JAKOPK010000186.1, read on the forward strand.
GAGATGTATCCAAGGATGCGTACCTGGATATTCCCCTCACTGTCTGTTACTTCCATCATGGCAGAGTCCTCAGTGCTCCTTCCGGAATCCGAGTCTGTTCGACACAGACCCGAGGGCTCTGTGATGATATTCTGCTGGATCACATTCTGGCAACGTCAAATGAGCATTGATCGACATACAACCTGATGAAGCCTGTGAGCTCACCTGCTTTCCTTCATCCTGGGTACCCTGTCCCTCTGCCCACCCCCGGAGGTTCAAAGAGCCAAACATGTTACAGATATCGGAGTCCATTGCAGAGTTATCCTGTCAACAAGAGCAACAAGCGGTCGTTAGCCAGCAGTTCGATGAAACACGACCCGAAATCGGAATAGCAAGGGTATCGGTATTAAAGAACATCTAAAGAGAACGCGTAGCCCACCTCGTAGTTGAGCGAAATCGTCGAGATGGAGCGCTGCATGACTGATAACGGGTAGTGGAGCGTAGGCTGTGCTTTAGTTATAGGGGCGCGAAGGACAACGAAAAGCGGGGAGGTGAGAGACTATAGCGAACTCAGTGCTTTCGCCTCTCCGTTCTTATTGTTCCAGGGCAGCAAGAAAGAGGAGAACTCTGAGGTTCTAGTGCGTGCTTAATGCCCAATGCCCTCGATGCTATCACTCGCATACCGCCGCCTCGTTGTCTGTGCGTTGCAAATGCGTGTCGCCGGCTGCGAGAGGCGTGCCTCCCGCCCAGTCGGAGCTACACAAACGTGTGCGCGCGCAAGGGCATGTGCAACAGTCTGGCCGTGTGTCTGCCTCGCGAAGGGACCTTCCATCGCAAATATCGGTTTGCGAGGGCTGAATATCGGTGATCTTGGATTTGAAGGCGAGTCGTCACGTGATCCCTTGCAAGCGCGCGTCAGTATCCGATATGGCGCTCGGATAAGCCTTGACTCTTGTTAACTCAGGGAGACACCAAGAACCTCGTATCAGGAGAATACACCGGTCTCGCGGTAATCTGCCATTCAAATCCCCCAATGCCCCAAAGCTCCGCTTTCGCATCGAGTCATTTTGCCGTATTCCGTCCCGCCTTCAGTTTCTATTTACGCCCTATGCGATGACATGCCCTAATCGCCGTGGTGCCTCACAATCACTTACAGCATCGATTGCGAGGAGCACGCACCCCATCAAAGAAATTGGCCTCGAAGGTATGGAACACGCACAACCAGCAGGCGGCCTCCCACATCTTTCATTCGATACAGAGCATACTCTCAGGCTATCCCATCGTTTCCCTTAGGAAACTCCGAATGTCCCGCTGCGTCAACAATGCTCGAGTGTCCGCGTAGCTGACTGGCTCGTAAAAGCCGAGGGAGCGCCGCGCATAACCAACGTGCCCTCGCGGCATGCGCATGCCGGACCGTCTGTCAAGGGAGTCCGAAGCCTAAGGAGGCCTCGCGGAGACCGCGTTTTTTATCTCTGTTTCTTCTCGCTCCTCTCTGCACATGACACGCACATGATTCGTGTCTGCGACTGCGCCCAGTGCCCTTCTTGCCTATCGGACCGATGAGTAAAGCAGAAGCAAGTAAAACGGCAGGATAAGTCGTGGATCTTAAGATTTAAAGCTGACAATCCCGGCCGTATCCAAGTTTACCTTTGACACAACTCAGCAAGGAACTGCGTACTGCCACTCTATATCCCAGCCCAACCCTCTCTTCGGATTCTCCACTTCGGCATACCACACTAGGCGCCCTGACATCCCCTTCCTTCCCCCCCCCCCCTTTTTTTTGCGCAGTTCTCTCCGAATTCTTTCAAACGCCAGAACTCTACTGGAAAACCCAAACGCGAATGCTCTATCTACTCCTCCCTGCCTCCTTCGCCACCCTCGGCGTGTCTCGGCCGCGGAATCGTCACGCGCGCTCCTCTTCGTCCTCTTCGTCTTCGTCCTCTCCCCCAGGTAGCACAGCACAGAGGCTGCCGGCCCTTGCCCGCCGTCCGAGTACTTCTAGCCTCTCGAGCTTCTCCTCGCAGGAGTCCTCAGACCTCCACCCACACTCGGCGCCACACGGGGCGCTGGCGAACCGCGGAAGGCCATCGGTCTTTCGGCGTTTCTAAGTGGGTAGCTCGGGAGATTTGAAACCGCATTGCGTACTAGTCGAACTCAGATTTCCTGTCAGATTGTGTGTGTTTTTGTGCATAGCTTTGTACAGCTGCGGCTTATGACTCGACGTGGAGTGTGGAGGTGAAGGTACGGCCTCAACCTTTAATTGAGCCACTATATTCATGAGCGCTAATTGGGCGCCTTCATTCACAAAATTAGCCTTCCATGCGCCCGTTTTGCGACTCCCCATTAGTCCAATCAACGAAACACAGACGCTCCAACATTCATCAACTCCATCCTACGACTCGCACTTTGATATCGATTATCACAATTCGGACAATGCACAGAGGCATCTGTCTGCATGCTCGTTGGGGTGTCGAGATGGATAAGTCCGAAAAGCTGTTGTATGTGTATGTAAAAAAAGCGATGTATGCAAAGTTCAAAGCATTAAGGGCGCCTTTTTTGTGGCTGTCAATTGCGCAGTGAACCCTCCTCCCCGAAATTCGTACCGGCATTCCTGTGAGTGCTATCTTAGTTCGATACGAGGAAATGAAATGGTTCTAAGCAGAGTGATTTCCGACCACCTGTAATTGGTGGCCGATTATCAATTTCCGTCTCGCCTCCGTCATAAATTTCATTCCAAGTCCCTTTCTTTTTCTTTTTTCTTTTGAAATCAATCTAGAGGAAATTGGGCACGGCTGTGTAGCGGATTTCTCTCCCCCTTGCTAGCGCGCAATCGCAATGAAGAGTGGCTCTGTCCTCGGAGACTAGGCTCTTTCTCCCCACTTCCGGGTCTATTCTAGTCACTATTCTCAGCTCCAGAACATGTGACGGTTCCCAAACCCCCTGCGTCTGATATGCTTGCCCCAGACCGCCCTGGACACCCAATGGTCACGCGATCCAGCAGAGGAAGAAAATATGCAATTTTTTTTCTATTCAATCCAAGCACCGCCGCTCCCTCCGAATCGAAGCGCACCGCCAAAAAAAAAAGGACGGAACCATACTACTGCACACTGAAAGAACGCCGAGAGTTCGACCGCTCGAGAGCTCTCGAACTCGAGGCCTGGCCGAGCAAAATCACTAGCGCGACGCGGTGCGGCACGCCAAAACCAATTACTCGGAGCTCGAGTTCGGGTCGGGCTCTAGAACGACTGAGTCTTGTGCGTGCGTGCCGGTGCGTGCGTGCGTGCGTACGCCGGCGGCGTCCTCGCCCTCGCCCTCGCCCTCATCCTCCTCGACGGTCGTCTTCAGAACTAGTCCTAATCCAGTCCAGCGCTCCCCGCGCTCCGAGTGCGCTCTAGAGATTCAGAACCCCGGGGACCTCCAGACTCTTGTGAACCAGGTTTCAGAAGCATACAGGCAGGGGCTGGGGCAAAGCCAAGCGCGGCGCTCGTCATCCGAGCTCAGGAGTCGACGAAAGTCGAGAGTCGAGAGTCAATGATCGAGCCCTTGACGTTCACTGTACTGTGCTGAATGCCGTATGAACTTCGCGCCAAGCCTCAAGATCCGTGTCGCGTCCGCGTCCGCATTTGCATTTGCATCCGTGTTCGCATTCGCGTTCACCAATGATGTCGTGTGAGTTACACATCCACACGCCGGCACGGCGCAACGCACGATCATCACTTCCAGCCGGCGACTTGAGCTAATTCCCAAATCTAAAAGGAAAGGAAAAGGAACCCCCATCGAAAACGTCTTCTGTTACCCGCCCTTCAAGCTTCGAGCTTCGAGCGTTCAACACGAACACAAGCGTGGGTCCGTCTTGAGCTAAACGTAAACGCCACGGACGCGGGAGGGGCCCGGAGTGGGTCACGACTCACAGTGGAGAAGGCGAGAGGGAGGGGGAGACGATCGCGGACGTCACCGCCAGTCGATATTAAATCCAAATCCAATCCCAAAATAACAAACTCGAATCTTGTCTGCCGTCCTGTCATCAACACTCCGTAGACGCCGGGCTCGTAAGTAACCCGTTTACGCGTTTCGGCGGGAGGGAGACGTTAGTGCATCTGGGTCCGCGGCACTTTCACCGCTGCGCGCGGTCGCGAAGAACTCGAAGAGCTCGGAGCCAAAGCCAAAATTCATATTGACCGCCTCCAAACACTGCCTAGTCCCGTTCCTCTTTGAATCTGTTATCCGTACAAGCGAAAGGCAAAACCATTATATTGAGGGGTCTGCATCTGCCCGGCGTCCCGAGCCGACGACTCCTCGTCTAAAGTTCCCCGCCCACTGTTTCGGGGCTCGGAGCTCCAAGAAGCATAAAACAATATGCACGCATTCAGCGGCACACGTACGTATTCTTAGCACACAAGAACCCGAACACAGGACCGCTTCCGCGACGCCTCTCTTTGCTTATCCAGCGCATGTATTAATATCAGGACGGATCTAAGTAAAAGAAGAAGCAGAGTAGACAAACAGTTAAAACAAACAAACAAACAAACAAAAGGGTGCAACGTGGGTGCGGAGGGGAAAAAGAACATATTCACAGTGCGATCAATAGTAACACGATGTACTATGTAACATGTACATAGGGTATTATTCCATTCCATGCGGCGGAGAGCTATCTAATATGCAAAGAAAGGGTCCCAGAAGCGGAATGAGGAATATGCGGGACGGGAGTGTGGGAGCGAAGGGGACTATAATGCAGACACGAAGGAGCTTGTGATCCAGCGGGACGGGTATTCGACGTGGGTGGTGAGAGATCAGGGGTTACGGACGTCCGGAGATGAAGTGATGTGAAGGGAAATAATGAAAACAGAAAAAAAGGGTAGAGGAGGGTGATAAGGTAACGCGCGGAGGAAAGGCCCGGTTCTGAGCTTTTTGGAGTAGTCCACCCATGTAAGAGGTAAGACGCAAAAAGACGCGAGGAAGGGATGAGGGTGATGTGAGAAAAAAAAACAGGGCTCGTGCGCTTGTCTGATAGCGCTCCGGGAAGGACGTCCGGTCCTGATCGTTGATGTAAAGTCGAATAAGGGGAAAAAAGTCTAGCAGTGCAGCGAGTTCGTGCGCCTTCTCGAACCGCCCGACATCACCGGTACATCAACCCTCCTTGAGCTCGAGTTCGAGCCACTGAAGAGACGCTTGAGGAGGGGCTGCTTCTTGGAGGAGCTCGTCGGCGAGATAGGTTGCGAGTACACAGGTGCGGCCGCGGTTTCGTACCTGGGAGATACGTGTTGCGGAGACTGAGAAGACGTAAACAAGCAGCAAGTTGCGGGGAGAGAAGTAAGCTTTCATCTGCATCCAGCATTAGCTAAAAAACCGGGGGTTACGTACGCGGACTTCTACACGAGCACCGTGGGGAGGGACAACGACGTAGGTCTGGCGCCCGTGCTGCATTATCAACGGCTGACCCGGTGCGGAGGCGTACTGCGCAGGATATTGGGCGGGCACAGTGGCTGAACGCGTGGGGTGCACCTGACCTTGAGTCGCACCGTAATCCGCCTGAGAAGCGTAGGCATAGGTTCGCGAACGCGTGGCCGGTGGCCGAGAGTGTGCACGCGAAGATGTGCGCGAATGCGAATGTGACCGCGATTGGAGTTGAGGCTGTGGTTGTGGCTGCGAGCTTCCTGCAGCAGCGTATTTCGGGGCCGAAGAGCCGTAGCTCTGTACGAGCGTCTGGGAGGACGAGTTGCTCGAGTGGCCGCGGTAGTGGGGGTCGTTATGTTCACGGTAGTCGCGAGGTCTGTGCGAGTCGGGACGTGATGGGCGTGAGCCGGCCGTGCGGGGATCGGCCGGAGAGGAAAGGGAGCGCAGGAGGGGCTTGGTGGGCTGGACGTACGGTTCCTCCGGCATGAGGGGATTCTGGTAGCCAGGCGCCTCGTACGACTGCTTGTTGACCCAGTTCTCGACGCTCCTGAGCTTTGCCTGGTAGCGTGCGTATGCGCCTGGCGAGTAATCGTATTCGGTCATGGTGAAAAAGATGTGGCGTAAATTCGTGAGGACGTGAGTCGCTTGCTTCGCAGACTATAAGGCTTGCGGGTGGGTCGTGAGGAGAAAAGATCCGATTGACGGTGAGTTGCGACTGGTGGGGACCTGAGACGGCTGGCCGAGCAAACTCTATATGCGAGCTGGGTGGGAGGACTAGGGGGGCGGGGGTGAATCTGCCTGAGATCACCCAGGATGGGGGTATAAGTACTAGTCGGTCGGACCGCTTCAATTTTCCTGATGCTTCGACCCCAAACCACACAAGGCAGTCCCGTGACCTACGGTTACTACCACACAGACTCAGGACCACTTTAATTTGCACAGTCCGTGTACTCTGTATTTACATAACCAAATTATGCAAGCGTATGTGTGTGAGATGAGTCCCGCGACGACTGCGGCCTTTATCTGTATTCGTTGAATTTTCAGCCACGGTGCCAGCCCCAGCGCCAGTCGTAGAGAATTTTCCCAGATAGGAAGTGCTTTTAGAAAATGCTAATTCTGTATTTGCCCCCGCCCGCCGGAAAGGGCCGAACGGCCGAGCTGGCGCCGAGTCGCCCGAGTCTCGACGAGCTCCGGTGTGTTCCTTCGTCCCGCTTGTTTCTGCCGTCGCACTCATTTGCGTCCCGCTACCATGTTCACCGCCTTCCGCGCCGTGCGGCGGTGTCGCGTGTCGATGCCCTGTGCGCGTCGACACCCAGTTACGTACCGCTTTTTGTCATCCCAACCGTGCGTACTCGTCGTCACAGCACAGTTAGGAGAAGATTCACCCTCTAGGAAGACAGAGAGACGCCGCGGCACCCTCCAAAATCCGTATTGATCGTCAACAAGCTACGCACGAGGCCCGTCGTCGATGCGATTGAGTCCCTACTGACGTGCGTTGGTTTTTTGTTTATTTACCGCGCTGCATTTGTTCTGTTGCACTAAAGCAGCACAATAGACATATCCAGTCCAAGTATCCAGGGACGACCGTCTATCACGAAGACAGGTCGGACATCCCGAAAGGCGCGGTAGTATGGAATCCAGGTATGTATCTACTCTGCCTGGGTCCATTTTGGGATCAAGAAGTTCTGAGACCCAACAGGCCAACCCATCGACCTTGTGGTAACACTGGGTGGCGATGGGACGATACTCCATGCTTCCTCCTTATTCAAGAAAGGCGCTGTTCCACCCGTGCTCAGCTTCTCGATGGGCACTTTAGGTTTTCTCCTCCCATTTCGTGAGTGCGATGATACCTTCTCTGATGCTCTGTGGGCCATGCGCGCCCTTGTTCCGCTTCGCTTCAGTACCAGTTGACTACGTTTCTCTGGCCAATACCAACACTGTGATCTCCGGCATCCTCAGCTAACTCTACTCCACCGCCAAGCCTGTCCTCCCTGGGATATTAACCATATCCCAATTTGCCTCAGTTCCAGAGCTGTTGTTGGGCAAAAGCACCCGTTCCGCATGACGAGTCTAACTATCGCACCTTCGCAGACATCGACGACTTTGCGCCCGCTTTAGAAAGTGCTTTCCTCGGCAAGGCAACGGTTCTTTTCCGCATGCGTCTGTCCTGCACGTTCCAGGATCGTGACGGGAAAGACATTGGAGATCCGGGGGACGGTACGTCATCGCGAGAGGGGGGGGATTTCAGTTTTTGCGTAACCGGTCCTCATGGTTGATTGCCTGTGCCTGCAGCGTGGCAAGTCATGAACGAAGTCGCCCTGCACCGCGGTCGCAGCCCGCACCTGAACACCATCGACGCATTCGTGGACGGGCAGCACCTCACCGAGTCTGTATCGGACGGACTCATCGTCTCGACGCCGACGGGCTCGACAGCGTACTCGCTGAGCGCCGGCGGGCCGATCGTGCATCCCTCTCTATCCGCACTCGTCCTCACGCCGATCTGCCCGCGGAGCCTCTCCTTCCGGCCGCTCGTGTTCCCCGCGACGTCAAGCATCACATTACGGGTGTGTGTTGTTTTGGGCTATTTCCGTCTCTGCTCCCCCTACTCCGTTTCTCTCCGCTGTACCCGCTGTACCGCCGCACCGCACCCCATCGTATCTTACTTCACTCCAATGACCAACGACCATTGAACCAAAGAACTAAAACCAAAAGCTAACTCGACGTCATTTCTCTCCCCCCACAGATCGGCGAGCGCTCGCGCGCACCCGCAGGCGTATCAATGGACGGACAAGAAGCACGCGTGCTCGCGCCAGGCGAGGCCGTCACCGTGCGTGCATCGCCGTACCCAATTCCATGCATCAACAGGTCGAGCATCGCGGAGCCCGCGTACGACCGCGGGGACGAGGGCGCGGGGCCAGGCACGGAGGACGACTGGGTGCGCGATATCAATAACTTGTTGCAGTACAACGCGACGTTCCGCAGCAAGGCGCTGTTAAGGCATAGTCGGCCGTGAGGTTCTTTGCGTCGTGAGGGAGTGGGAGTGGGGCTTGGCCGTGGAAGTAGCGAGTGGCGAGTGGGTGGGTTTGCGAGTTATGAGCGGTGCCCCGATGGGCCGGGGGCGCGAAAGTATTGTAAGTGCGGTTGACGGGGATGATCGGCCTCGCTGGGAGGGTGTGCGTTTGTCAGAGCGGCCCTTTTTTCTCCGTCGCCGTCGCTCCCGGTCGCGCATTGAACGAATGAATGAATAGAGTGAAAAAAAACTCGAGAGGTTTTTTCTTCGTTGATGACGCTCGGGCTCTTTCCTCTTTCTTTCCGGTCGCCGGGGCTGGGTGGGAGGTTTTCGTAAAAATGGTTTCGTTATGTAGTCCAGTCCAATCCAATCCAGTCCAATCCAATCCAATCCAATCCAGTTCAGTTCAACACAGCTCGGCTCAGCTTGGTTCAGTTCAGTTCAATTCATTTTTTTCTCTCTCGATCGCGCGATACGGCGTCCGCGAGCGTCTCGAGTTTCAACACCCAACAACCTCAAAGCACGATTCCATTCCGCGTTTCAATCGCACGCAACATCTAGCACACGAAGAAAGAACACGAATAAATCTGTGTATATGTGTGTATGTATTCCCAAAAAAGAGAAAAGAGATATAGAAAGAATAGAAAGAAAAAAATACAAGGGGTTGTTGTTCTCTGCCTTTGTCTCTGTCTCTGTTTCGTTAAGTACTCTACATACAGTAACATAAGGGGGAAAATATTTAGAGTAGACTGGACTCTAATATAATGTAACGTAGCGGTGCGATATTGGTCGGTGGCCGGTGGTCAATGGTCGGTGGTCGGTGGTCGGATACATGGGATGGAGACGATAAACGATAAGCGAAAGTCCAGTTGAAGGGCTGGGGCTGGTGCTTGGGTATGCAGCGGAATAGCAGAATAACAGGCGATGGATAATAAACGTATACGTATGCCCGTGCGCGAAATGCGGAGGCGAGGAGCCAGTGAGGTCAATATGCCAATGTGCTAATGTGCCAACGGGGTTCCATGGGTTCGTTGGTCAACGGACGCCGAAATGGACGGACGAACGGGAGGCGGAAAGCAAGTGCGGGCCTTGGAGCGAGCGAGCAAGAAAGAAAAAAATCCCAAAAAAATGTCAAAGAAGAGGGGTCGAGAAAGGTGTGCGCGAGAGGGAGAACCGAACAGGTTCACAGGTGCTTCAAGCCTAACCACCCGCCGAGCGCGCTTGAACACCGCTTTATCGCAGGCGTCGGTGGGCTAAGGGTGAACAGCGGAGACTTCTCCGAGTCGCGCAATTGCAGTTCGGCGCCGTACATCGGCGGCGGGCAGTCCGGGTCCGAGCCACCGCCACTAGCGTACAAGTCGGGCGTACTATGCACGTTATGCACGCACGTATCGGACTTTGCGGCGCGCGAGGAGGAGGCGAGCGGGAGGACGGAGAGGTCTACGATCTCGTAGGTCGCGAGCGACTTGAGGACGCGCTCCCATGCCATAGGCGCGATGCGTACGGCGCGCAGTGCGCCTCCGACGCGGACGTTTACGGAGAAGGCTATACGCTCGCGTGCAATGCCTGCGAGCTGGGGAAAGACCTTCTGTGCGTACGAAAGGGCTTCCTGCGGAACGACGAGAGGTTAAGAGGAGGCCGATCGCAGGGCGGGGGAAGAAAAACGTACATCGAAGTCCGACGCAGGACTGACGTAGACCATCTCGTTGTCTAGTCTGTATGTGACGAGCTCTGCAGGCTTCGAGTGTGGCTGCTGGCGCGCGGGAGAGCGGGCACGCGGGTTGGAGGGGCGTCTGCTGGCCATTTGGGAGTTTGTATTAAAAGGACGAAGTCGAGCTGTGAACTTGGGCGCCTCTGTGGTGCTGTGCGGACAAGTGTCGGCGAGTGGGTTGTCTGAGGTTGGACTCGGAGGCGATTGGAGGGATTGGGGAGAGACCCATGCAGGGCTTTATACCATCTGCCACACGAGCGGGCACTGCACGACCAGCCATGACTACGCATACGTCGCGCCACGCACTGGTCGAACTCGGGCCTGCGCATGTATTCGGGGCCAATTGCACAGCATCCACGTGCATCGCCCCGCGCGCAGCCAGAGCCAGATCCTTCTGGGAACCCCTTCCAAATGAAGAATCAATTCACAAAACCTGCGCAATGGCGCAGCAACGAGCACTGGCCACTAGTATACCGGCGCTGTCACTATCAATGCACATAAAGAATGAGGAAGCGACAATCAGCTCCTTGGATTATAATTACCCTGTGTACGACGTACCTTAAAATGGGTACTGACCTGAAAAATGGGCGCCCCCGAAAAATGCCTGCACCGATTTTTTCTTTCTGCATTCGTGCATTACTCCAAGGACCCAAGGACCACCGCCCCCGACGTCCGGAATAGGCATCGTCAGGACTCAGGTTGGGTCCTTGGCCCTTGGCCTTAGTCGGAGGCGCGGATATCCGACGCTCGCTCAACTCGTACTCGGGTTCCGGGGACGGGAGACGAGGCCGCAATTCCAATTTTATCTTCCACTGGCACAGCGATCCTTGTATGTCGGAGAGAAGACTCACAACTCGCGCCCACCTCCTTTTCTTGCACTTTCAGCCCTGTCCGTCAATGATCATTCACCCCGGACCTTGCGTCCCTGACTTCGTCCACTGGCGGTGGATCGGAGCGGTGCGTAGGCGCAGCGGGCAGTGGACACACTGTGGCGCCTTTTTCTCGCTTTTCCCTCCTTTTTTCTTCTTTCGCATTTCTCTTTTCTTCCAGGGCGCAGTCCGATGGCGGCCGACGTGCTATGTAGTGTAGTGATGGTGAGGGCGGGGTGAAGGCTGAAGCAAGAGGATTTGACTCGGACTCGTGCATTCAACTGCGTTCTGCCATCGGCTCAAATTCGGTTCGGCCAACGACCGCCGTACAAGTTGCAAACGCGCTTTCAGGCCCGCTCTGCGCTCTGGGCACAGGGCTCGAGGCTCGAAACCAAGTCATTAAGCACAATTAATACAGTACCACCATTAATGCTCTGTGATAGGCATGTACGCGAGGCGCAGCATCTGTTACATGTACGTAGTATGTGCGACTCAGGCTGCCGATAGGCGTGATTGTGGCCTGTAACTACGCAGAGGCGAGGAGCGAATTGCCCTCATCATGTCAATGATCTAGAGGGAGTCGCACATCCGGATCCTCGGCGAGGTTCGGCCCACGGCCCACGGAGGACAAACCTCTGCTTTGTTCACCGGTCTCACTGACAGTCTACACATCATGATTCATGCCTCACCTACCGTGACCTACGATATCTCCGAGTCCGAGTCCCGACCCCACTCGTCATCCTGCTCTCAAATCCGCTCCCGCTCGCGGCGCACTGTGCGCACTGCGCATTGTTCCCAAGTACATATATCTGTCCCGCTGTCGCCGCAGCCCGGGATCCCAGGAATAGGACTCCGAGGCTCGAATTCGGCCACGCCGCAGTCCCGGCATCCCCCGGCGGCGGGACACCACGATGCAGGCCGCCACGCAGCACGATTCCAGGCCACATCTAAGTTCCGTCTTGCCACATCTATCTCGTCTAGACTCCCTCGTCCGTTGTATGAAAAGCGAGAAACCGCACCCGCGGTTGAGCTGCGCTGCGGGTTCCATCAAATTCAATGATCAGCGGTAACCTTTGGACAGCACGCTGTCCACCCCAGAACGCGTAGCGTAGCAATATAATAACTATTTTAATGTATGTGGGGGTGGCGCAAAGGCTACGCCACAAATTGAGCGAGGGATGGCCTTTTTTCTTCTTTCAAAGGCTGGCTTCATGGGGAGGATGTTCTCACGGGGGGTCCGCACAGCCACTGGCTACCGCTGACTAAGCTAGTTTTTTTGGCAGCCCCTACGGGCCTAACCGGATAACTGGAGGGCTTCGCCCCCCCAAAATATTCCATTATTGTCACTGTGGTCAAAAAAGCGAAACCTAGAATCCAGCTATGCACCATATACTGTAAGTACTTAATAGGTAAGGAGCATACTGGCACCCCCTTCGTCATCGCACCGACATGCCGACAACGTAGCGCTGATCATCACCCACAGGCTAGGATCACCGAATGCGTGTCTACATCTGCATCTGCATCTGTATCTGCTTCCTAACATCACAGACCGCTGCTACATACTACTGTTATTAGCGTTCACACTCCCATTTCCTAGTGGTTCGTACCTGTCTTCGGCAGGCACTGGTCAAGAAAGCGAGAGTGAAATCGAAGGGAAAGAAGAAAGACAGAGGCGGTGCGTACTCGCGCGCTTACTTACGCTCCGAGTTTGATTTCCGCTCTCCTTCTTCCTAGCTTCCTCTTCCTCTTCCTCTTCTTCCCAACTACCACCGCCCCCGCCCCCCCCGCTGTGCGCACACCGCACACCGCCCGCGCTTCCCCATACGGGCGTTCTTTTCTGTAAGAATACTATTAAGAGGACGCCATCATCATTAACATCGCCTTCACGTTCACATTGGCCCAGCCCAGCCACCGACCGTACGCCTATCACACGTGCGCCACTGTCGCCGCCACCGCCACCGCCACCCTACGGGAACGCACGCCGGTGCGGGGACGAGTGGGTGCGGATGCGGATGCGGGTTCGGGTGCGCCACCGTCGCACACCGTCGCACACCGCAAAGAGGCGTTCGCCCCAAACGCCGATCAGGCGTGCGTCCGTGCGTATGTGCGCCTCGTCGAGTCCGCAACGCAGATCGCGCCGGCGTACAGTGTGTATCCTCTATTCCGTTACCCGGCAGAGCTATCCTGTACTCTCCCCGCATCAAGGACCAAAGTCACTCCAAGTCGCTGCTGCTGGTGAATGATCAACCACCGGAAAAAGTATATGTGTCATGGGCCGTCGGTTATAGTGGCAGGTCATTCATTAATCAGTCATCAATCAGGCAACAGGTGTTGGAGTTCTGTCTGTTGTTACTTGCGGCCTTTGGTTCTTGGTTCTTGAGTCTTGAGTCTTGAGTCTTGGATTCTTGCTCCCTGCTCCCTGCCCTTCGGTCTCGGTGTGGTTTTGCTATGAATAACCCCACTATGGATTAGCGAGCACGCCTTGGTGATTCGGGCTCCCTGCGCGCGTTCTATGTAAGAATGGCTCTTGCATAGTTGAGCTGAGCTGCACCGCACTGCACCGTTCCCAGTCACTTTCTCCGCATCTGGACTACAAAAGACGGTCTGAGCGTGTACGTCGGTAGTCATTATATGTACTTGTCCCACCCCCTCCTTCATTCTTGGAATTAAATTGGCCGTTTTCATTCTCAGGAGGGCCCTATTTTCATCATGCATGGTGGACACTTACAATCTTGATCCGCTCGGCCTCATAAGCGTACAGAAAATCGACGCGTACCGCGTGGAACGTCGGTCACTCTCAGGCATAACGGGTTGCTGGAGGTATGTATACGGGACGTGGTGGTTTGTCATATTACAGTGTACTTTGTACGAAGACAAAACAAAGGACAAGGCTTGGGCTGTCACGTATACATACAACAATCCGAGAACTGATTCTTTCTGAGTTGCTGCGTCTTGATATCTTCCTGCCATATCTTCCTTGCTTCTCAATTCCTAAAATACATTGTTCCCGGAACAACGAACGACCCCCGGTAAAAACCCACCAGCATACTCCACCAGAAAGACGACGCACACGGCCCAGGATCTATGACCAGATCCGGAACGCTGGTGCTAGCACAGCTCCCATCTATTAAATGATACCGGTCGAATTAAATGCTACCTGTCCAACTGGTTTATTCGGACCGGGTCCCTAGGCATACTGCATTACTGTGGTATGTAGGACACTGGTTTCACTTATTTCTGTCACGCAACCACCTTTCGCAGATTCTTGACCTTCTTCGAGTTCTAGCGTCTCCGTACCCTCTGCTCGTCTATCCTTGGGCTACCATGATTCACTCTTGGGGCCGCGCTGGCTCTGGGCTTCTCTCTCGCCGTGCGAAAGCGGGGATGTACAACTAATCACCTATCAACTATCAAAAATATCAACGGTGGACAGTCCCGAACCAAAGCCAATTTCAACGCACGTGCGCATCGAAGGGAGGGCTCAGAAAAAGGCGGTGCGTCCTACCGCGCACGGTGCGAAATGAACGGCGTTCTGCCAAGTCTTGAGTCCTGAGTCCTGACTCCGGGTCCGAGTCTGCTGAGGGTTGACTGAGCCGCCCAAGTTCTAACTTCTCTTTCCTCTCTTTATAGGGTACTGTATGCAGAGCTCGTGCCAGTGCATAAGATCGGCCCGGGACTCAACGATCTCGAGCCATGAATGAATCATCGATATCGCTGCATAGCCATGTACTAATATTACGATGCTGCTTCTTGTATGTAGCTCAAACACGCGGTTTTAACTTGGCTCGCTAGCTTGAAAGCCGCTTTAAAATTATATTTGTATTTGTATTTGTATATACTGTGTATTTACGTATTTCCGCAAGTTGAACATGCATTTTTTAAGCTTTCCAAGATACCATTGTACTCAATGACAGTGCCACACTCCGGAGACTGCGCTCCGTCTCTGAGCGGGGCTCAGGCTCAGGGTACTTACTGGACTGCATTGGAGCCTTGAAGCGGATAGGCTGTGCAAAGTGAAAATCGAAGTCGCGAAGTGGATTTCGGTGCCTGGCGGGAACCTACTTGATCCTTTCACGCCTGCTTCACACGTCCCGGGACCCAAAATATGTATAAAAACCGAGGAACCTAAACGTGGGCTGGTAGCTATATGTCCCAAGGCAATAGCGACTCGGATGAGGTGGATGATGGTATGGGTAACCAGCCCTTTCCGAGTTGTAGCTGTCAGGTGCACTCGGCGGACACCAGGGATAGGTAATCCTGAGGGGCTACGGGAAGCTTTTAATTCCTCTGAGGTGGTAAGAAGGGATATATGGGATAGTCTTCATATCCAGACTCAGGGGTTTCCAACCCGACGCACTGTGATCATATCAGAAGTAAAAGCACAAAAACGAAAGTTATTTCTCGAGTACTTTAGTGTGGTTTCTATTTGAACTAGGAGTAGCGCTCTGTAAAGTCTGTATCTAGCTTGACCGCTACGCGCACTCGTGGCATGAATGTATCATCCGTGATTGATATGTTGTTCTTGGAGGCCGGCAAATATGTAACGAGAAAACAAAAAGGCTTGACGAAAGTGGGATTCGAACCCACGCCCTTTCGGACTAGATTAGATAAGCCTGATTCTAGCGCCTTAGACCGCTCGGCCATTTCGCCTATGTAAGGCCGGGCGCTTATAATGTCTATAATTTGGTCGGACCGGATGGGCTTACTCCTTAGAAACTTAACCTGCGTTAGTAAGTAAGTATGTATATGAGCATAAAATGAGTACCAAATGCAAGGTACTTGGCATAGGAAAAGATAATGCAAGAATGTCAGGTAAACCTAGGCTCGTGATAAGGATAGCCTAAGGAGATTGTGACAAGATTTAGCAAGGAGCGTGTATGAGGAACCAATACAAACAGTCGGCTTTGGATTATGCTAATTAGAAAAGGAACAACGTCACTCTAGTGCAGCCATTTGGTATGTTGCTACCTGCCCTGAGTCGGGGTTTGTCATCCGGCGCGATATTTGCCTCAGTTTGTGCAGTTCAACGCGTTGGTTACCGCTGTTTGCTCGTTCTCCCACGAGTCACGATCATCCCAGCGCTCCCAAGAGACGAATGAGATTATGTTGCATACTTTTATTCGCATTCCGAATCCGTGATGAAGCGTTGATAAGCTGTCGCGAGAAAATTAGGAGCTCCGGGGACATTGGCTCGCTTACGGGTGACGAAGGAACCTCGAGGACAAGGTCGGACACGCAAGGTGATTTCGGCGAAGGGTTTTCCTTTTTGGGCGACGACAGAGCATCATGGTGATTATATCGCATAGTTTTCTATATCTGGGAATTCCCGAATCGTTCAAGCTCGTATGCTTTTGCCCGCGCGGATTTCAGTATTAAACCACGACATGGAGGACCAAAATATGGCACAAGCACTCGCAGAGTCGCATCTGGTCATATTCTGCCCACTTCACCCTTCGTCTTCAAACTATGCCTGCTATTCGCACCGATCGCACCGCGCTTCACCGCGACATGGGTATGCAGTACCCCGCTTCTAACTTGGCCGCCGTCTCTAACATGTCTGCAGAGCTCTTGAGTCTGGATGATATTGGTACACAACAGGCATCCGCGCACAACGAACCCCCCCTCAGGAAACGCGCCGTTCCTTCATCACCTTCGTCGTCGAGGCCGAATCCTCTTACCTCCTCCACCAAACCCGTGAAGAGAAAGAAACCAAGCAACGCGTTCATCCTCTTCCGCTCGCACGCGATCGCCAACAAGCTGCTCCCTGTAACCATTACCCACCAGAATGACGTGTCGCGGATAGTCGCTGAGCTTTGGCGCGAACAAGACAGCGAGACGCGTGCGCACTTCTTCCAGATGGCGGTGGCAGAGAAGCTGAGGTGTATGGCGGAGGAGGGAGTCGAGGTCGTCGAGCGGAAGAAGAGGACACGCGTGGCGCGCCCTGCACAAAGGAAGGCTGGAGAGCCACGGGTAGTCGTGCAGATGCCGACGCCGCCTCCGAGTCCTCACACAGAGTTGCACATGCCCATATCCCCCACCTATTCGGCTGCTTCTTCCGACTCATTGGGTAGTCCTGACATATCATCCTCGCTGTGCTACCCAATTTCTCCTGCGGACGTGCAACTACCTGCTCTGACGAGGGTGAGTCGCTTGTTCATCGCTCTTGCAATTGCTTGAATCTGATCCATTCTTATGTAGGGATCGCCGCTCGAGCTTCCTACAAATATAGCCTCCCCTTCTCTCGCTCCTATTGAACCTGGGACCGACTTCGACATTTTCGGCGCGAACTCCGGTTTTTCCCCTTTGGAGTTTGAATGGTCTGCCACACATCCCGCGTCGTCGATCTCCCTCAAGGAGGGTGAATTGACCCTTCCGGCTGATAACGCTCTCGACCTCTTCTTTGGTCTACCCGCCTTCGAACCTGAGCTGTCAGGGGGCTTCCCTGTCGACATTGCTTTCAACTCTTTCCCCAACTTCCTGTACAATGACTCTCAAACATTTCCTGTAACAAACATGGCTTCATCTTCCATGACGGACAACGGGTTCACGGACACGTTACTGGACTTAGCTACCTGGAACCCGAGCGAATTCTCGCCCGCGCCTGGTTTCGACTTCACTGGCGGAGATGGCGCTTTATTCTAACAACCCAATTTTTTGTTTTGTTTCCATCCCCCTTTTCGCTGCGCAGCTCAGACCCTTTCATGCCTTTTTTTACAACCATGTTTTCCTAGTGCTCTCCTGTTTGCGAGTCTTTCGTCTTATCCTGTCAGATGTTCGTTTTGTATTGTGTCTTTAGCATAGCATGATAAATACTATTCGTCTCTACAAAAGCTTTCGATTTCAGCTCTTCCAGCCCCGGAATATCGATATCCACCACAGAAACAGCGAACGTCTTCAACTTAAGAAAAAATACTCATTCAAAGCCCTTGATCCTGGGATAAAGTTAGCATCATCAGTATAGCGACTGGGATCGGATTGATGTCGTTCCCCATGAAGAGCGCACTACTGTAACCCGTTGGACGGCTGTGTGATCCCTTCTGCCATACAATGATACATCCAGGGTCTCCGACTTCAACAAGGACAGCCGTCACGGACAACCTTGGGGGTCTAGATAACTGGGCCGTCGGGCGAGGTTTGTCGGAAAGGTGTACCGGACGAAGGAGGCTCCGTTAACTTTTCGAGGCGTCATAATGCAGGACTCGGAAGAGGTCGACTCGGAGAGTCGGCGGCGCAGAGAACGGAGAGTCACGTGCTTTATGCAAACGGTTCCAAGTCAGCTGACTTTGAGACCCTTTGCCACCGTCGTCCACCAGTTTGCAAGTCTCTGAGTCTGTCTTCTCCATGGTGAGTTGACTCGGAGGAATAGTTAAACGCACTGCAGGTTGTCTCATACCTACTTATCTTCATCGCGCATCTGCATTTGATGCTGATGGAACATCTGGATCCACTACTGTAATCGAGCGTCCAGTTTGACCGAAAGACCCTGGAAAAAAAAGAGTGCCCCTTCCCATGGTCTCTCCGTTAACACATCTCGGGCTATGTGTCTTGCTATTCTAAATCTTAGTTTGACTTTCCGTTTCCCATCGAGCAGGCCATCTTGGCAGGCCAAGGTAAATTGAAGACACGAACGAGAGACCAGTCGGGTTGCAAAAGCTCGAACATCTCATTATAGTCCCTGGACATGGTGTATGGCTCGGGAGAGACGGGGGAGAAGCGAAAGATGAGCACTCATGAGCCATGGAGAGTTATCACAACGACGACGACGACGGCGCGCAACGCGCATCGGGGCGTTCGTCGGACATATCCGTAAAGAGTACGTGCTATAATTATGGTAGGGTTCTATTGAATGCATTGAACCAGGTCCTTAATTTAGAGTAGAACTTGTGGACGCAGATCCAAAAAGTCTCCTTGTGTTCAGTGGGTAAGTGACACCTATATTCACAGCGCGATCGTCTTTCTTCAACCCATTGCCGTGTTGCCCCAGCGGCGCGACGGAAGCGTCAACGCCGCAAACCGAGTCTACACCCTACTTATCACTTGCTCTAGTGCTATCACTTCTTGATCCTTCTTCCCCGTGCGATTATTTTTCGGCTCCTATATGAACACCTACGAGTATGCGACTGAAGAATATGCTCTTGACTCATTCCAAAACCTTGCTCTTCTCTACTGCAAGCTTTCGTACGGTGACCGGGCGGTACCCGTCGCGCCTGACGGTCGCCGGATACGCAATGAAGGAGAGCCGATTTGACGAGCCACATCGCGCTGCTCTCAGATGACCTGCGCAGCAGTGAGAGTACGTAGGCATTGACATAGAGCATGGGCAGCAGCGTGAAGCGAGGTACGTCTTGCCTTTTCCCGACGGACCGAGTTTCTCTTCTCAATTAGTTTTCTAACATTCCGCTCGTTTCAGCTTTAAAACGGGTATATGCAGTACACAGTGCGTGACCTGTATGGTTGCCACAACTGAGTCACTCCTTAAAAAGAGACGGGCACGTAACGTCCACTATCGAGCGCACCCGTGACACATCTTTGTTCCTGAGATCGCTTCGTTGCTGGAATGGTGCCCCGGTGATGGTACAGAAGGCCTAGAGAACGGATCCGCGTCGGGCTCGAATGTATGTACTGCAATCCATGAATTGAGTCAAACCCCATTGCCGTGGGAAAGCTCTTTTAGGGACGTGATGGTAATTCTATGTCTATGCCAATTCTGGTGTGTATAACCCACAAATTTCGAGTCAAACCCCGTTACCGTGAGGAAGCTATTTGTCCTGCCTCGGGGCGCTCGCATCCAAGTCTCCACCCGCGATATCCCATTGGTGGCGAAGTACTACAGCCAGGTATCATCTTCGCTTGGACAGCCCTATTTGCGCCATTCCTCTTGGCACTAGCTTGAACATGCGGTCATACACGGTGACCGTGCCTCCCATCAAGCGCTCTGGACAATTGATTCGCGTACCCAAGATAACATCTCGACTGGGGGGACTCCCCTAGACTGCATATTAAAGGTCCAAACGAGACTATTGACTGCCTCACTCCATTCCACCGTGCACCCCATCCACTCACATACACACAACTGAACGCATTTTTTTAAATGTCTACCCCAACCGCCGCCGACGCCAGAGTGCCCCTGCCGTTCCGGCCGTGGCCCGAGGGCGCAGAAATCAAGACGTTCAAGGGCGGATGCCACTGCAAAAAGTTCACGTTCGAGCTCGAGCATCCGTCGCTCGAGGCGCGTCCACCCCTGTCGTGCAACTGCAGCATCTGCACGCAGAAGGCCGAGCTCTTCGTGTGCGTCTCTTTTTTCGCCCTTGTCCCGCTCTTGCTCTAGAATCGAGTATTAATACTTATCTTCTCCTGTCTGTCTCGTCCCGTCCCATTTCGTCTGTAACTCCACGGTCCAACGCGCAGATACGCACCTGAGGCACGCTTCCGTTTCACGGCAGGCTCGTTCGAAGAGTTGTCCAAGTACGAGTGGGGGAAGAAGAGGCTCGTGCGGCAGTTCTGCCCGAACTGTGGATGCAGCATCCTATGGACGGGCGCCGGTTTTGTTGGTGTCAACGTACGCACGTTCGAGGGCATCCAGGTCGACAAGCTCAACTTGACGTACTTCGATGGGGCGAGCACGTAAGGTCTTTCTGTATCCTGTATCGAGGCGAGGGGGAGTGTGCAATGTACGTGTGCGGACTCAGAGCTGCTGGGCTAGGCGTGGTTCGCGTTGTAGGATAAAATGTTCGGGTGTTTCGTGCGGGGCATGTCTATGCTCTCTGGACGCGCCCCGCCCCTCGGGAAGTGCCTTCGGTGTGAAATATGGAATTTAGACGTAAAGGATGCGTTGGGTATACACTATGTCATGTAAACTTACGAGGAATAAATATGACTCCATAAAAAAGGGGTCGCATCCCGCGGTTTGTTGGCTAGAACATCCCGATTCAATGCTCGATTTTCCTACAAATATAGCCTCCCCCTCTCACTCCAATTGAACCTGAGGCCAATACGTACACATTGTCAACGCGGACTCCGGGCAGGGTTTTTCCCCTTTGACGTTCGATTGGTCCGCTACACTTCCCGTGTCATTGCTCTCTCTCAGGGCCCGGGAGAGTGAAATGGCCCTTCTTGCTAATAACGCTCTCGACCTCTACTTTGGTTTACCCATCTTCGAGCCTCAGCTGTCGGGAACCTTTCCGACCGCAACGCTTTCAACTTCTTTCCCCGACTTCCCTTGAAGTCCTCCAGCGATCTCATGCCAGAAATTTCCAAGGAGTCGGAGCGCGGTAGAACGAGTAGAGCAAAGTAATTTATGCCGAAACGTTGCCAACGCATTTGCTGTTGAATTTTTACGGCGACATTCTAAACCTGTGCTTGAGTCCCATCACTGTGGTCCGTTAACAAAGCATACTTGTAAGATTTGAAACGATGCACTATTGTTTCGTAGCCGTGTGATATAACAACAGGGTTTAACTCTGTTCTTCTCTCTAACGGCAACTATGCCTACCACTTATGAGTGACTTGAATAGAGTCAACATCTGTTATGGTGGATATGGGAACAAAAATACAAGTACTTCTTGATGGTGTAAGTCTCACTGGACAGGCCGGGTGGATGAGAACTCGCCACGACTAACAGTTATGTAATGGACAATAAGATTTATTCAAGTTGGAGACATGACAAATGACTAGTATACAAGTTGCTTTTCCAATGATGCCAAAGTCAAAAATACAATCACGTAGAGTCAAGAAATAAGGAAGAATACATCAAGGGACAGAAAAAAGAAAGGAAACACAAAAGGTAGTCTCATACATCGAGTGGCAGAATACAATCCGAGGTGAAATCAAGCTGAATCTTATACATGAGAATAGGGGAGGAAAAGGCAACGGCGGGTATCGAATAGAGAAAGTGGGGTAGTAGATGATCGGAACCGGATAATGACAGTGGCGGTTTAGAGACCGAGAAACAAATCTGCGGAATCGAAGTCAGTACCGAAGAGCCGATCGGTGGCACACTGGGACGTACCAAGGTGTGAGTAGTCTTCGTTCCTTTCGATACCGAGGCGACGATCCCTCAGTACGAGTTCGATGCTGACTCAAATATACCGCGCATACACCCGAAGCCGTCCAGGGCGACGACTCGGAGTTGCGTCTCACGCAGCAGCTCTCATAAGAGAGGCGCGTCCTAAGCGAGGTAGACAGTGTCGAGTGACATTAGGCTCAAGCAGCCAGTTTCGTAACCAAAGAGAATGCTTTGAAAAATCATCTTGAGCATGATTGAGGAAAGCAGTGGTTAACGATTTTAACGGGCGAGCATGACAAGAAAGCGCCGAACACGAGAGTACAAGAAGTCGCACGAGATCGACAGAGCGGAGACAATGAGAAGAGACTTCGAACCAGTAGACCAAAGACGCGTCGGCGACAGAATAGAAGGTGTGAGAGCGAGACATGAGCAACTAAAAGCCGAGGTCGGCCAGAGGAGCTACGGGCGGTTCGGTCGAAGCTTCAGACGGCGCCTCGGCAGAGACAGGAGGGTTCTTCTTTCCCCTGCCGCCTCTCCCTCTATTCCGGCAACCCCTGCGCGTTTTCTTCTTGCGAGGGGCTGGCACTGGGTCCTCCGACTCGGGAGCGACAGACGCGTCATCGATAGGAGAGTCGATCACCGGAGACGCAGCGTGGCCAGCGCTGCACTCAGTGTTTTCGTCCTCCATCGTCGTACGTCTATCCGCTCCCTTCAAGGGACCGGTAGCGTCGTCAGCGTCACCGGGGTGGCTCACTTTGAAAATGTCGGAGATCTTGCGTCCAAGCTCGAGACAGCCCTTGTTTAAAATAGGGATCAGAGAGCGTGTCTTTGAAGCGGTTGTAACACGCGAGCTAGGACTCAGTACAGCTGAAGCTTTGTCGTCGTCGTCGTCGACAGCCAGTACAGAGACGTTTTCAGAAGAAGAGAGTGGTCCGGAGGTATCAGAATCGAAGCTAAGCAGTCCAGGAGCGCAAGCAGCAGTAAGACCAAGATTGATGTCAGGTGACGCACACTGGTCACGTTCGGGGGACGTGCTGTTGACGGTTACCAATGAAGCCGTGGAGACATAAGACGTGACATCGGATTCCAGGGAGGGCAGTGACGAGCTCGCAGGAGTGAGTGAGTACATGGACGGCGTCGGCATATCTCGAGGAACAGCGGCGGACGAAGGTTCGTGATCCGGTTTCGAGTCCATAGGCGTAGCTGAATGCATTTGAGGGTCATAGAGGACGACGGCAGTCGATGACTCGCGGTCCACCCGTGAGGAAGGCGTGAGCGAATGATCGTAGAGAACGACGGCAGTTGATAATCCATCGAGATCGTCGCTTGTGTCGGAAGTACCAGCGTCGGGACAGGTCACAAACTCGTCAGAGCCCAAATCACGTGGGTTGGCAGTAGTCGGTGATTCTTGACGTCTTTCCAGGGAGGGCTCCGGCGACCTCGGAGAAGTAAGCGCACGCAGCCACAAGTAGAATATGATGATGATGGCAGACATTGGGTCCCGATCCACCCTCGTAGTCGTAAGCGAATGCATCCGTGGGTCGTAGAGAATGACGGCGGTCGATGTTCCGCTGAGGGAGTCGCCTATGTCCGCGATGCCAGAGTCGATACTGATCAAGTACCCAGAGCTCGAGTAAGATTGGACCCGTGGAGTAGAATGAGCGACCATATTAAAAACCAGTGGATCAAGATGAGCGAACGCTGACAAAATCCGCTGATCGAATCGGGTGATCGTAGACGGAATCCGTGCAATGGAACAAGCGACCGTAGACAAAAACCGTGGATTAGACCGAGTGGCCGTAGACCAAAGCCGTGTATTAGATTGAACGATCTTGAACAAAATCCTCATTTCAGATTCAAAAGCCGGAGACGAAATCCGCAGATTGGAACGAGCGAGCGCAATCGATTTCGGTGGATCACAACCAATGACCGTAGACCGTGGTACGTACCGTAGACAAGGCGACTCTTCCGGTGCAGCAAGTAGGGAGTCGTCCGTGTCTGCGACACTAGTATTGGGAGTAGAGGGGTGTTCTTCAGAATCGTAAATCGAGAAGCCAAGCCTTATAGAAACCGTTCTTCGTCCGTAGCGCTGACGAAACATGTTAGTTGAGGAAACGTGTCGTGATGAGATAATACACGTACGATAAATATAGCCCCATTAGAACCCAACCATATCGCAGAGGATGATACTCCAAGGCGTTTTCCAATCTTTGAGACAATAGATGCGAGGATGAGAAGAAGAAAGAGAGAGAGGCATTTTGTTCTATTTGAACGAGGGACCCAGCTCGAGCCTTTTGCTTTGACGGGACAGGTCTCCGTCAAGCTGAAAGGTAGTTTGCGTAGTTGACGATCCGTTAAGGGCGCCCCGTTGACGTTGTTCCAGGCATCGTCACTCAGCGCGTGGCGTGGCAGATAAATAATACCGAGAGGAGCTTGTATGGCCCGTTTGACGCTGTTCCAGACACCGTCGCCAAATACATGTCGCGGGAGATGAATGTTACGAGGAATGAATTTTGCCACCGGTGGCGTGTATCGCGTAGTCCTGCTACTTTTGAATGGCTTGATCGGCGTACCGAACGCAGATGCAGAATCGTCGCTGACGAAGTTCAAGATGTCGAGCCTGTCGATCATCGTGTGCGGCTGCCGATACGTGAAGTAGTCCACCGCGAGATAATTGTGGGTCGCGTTAGTGTCGTACGACGTGTAGTCTTCAAAGGTGCAAGTGGCATTGCTGTCGGCCGCGACGACGCCAGTCTTGTTCATGGCATGACAGACTGGATACGGACTGATGAACGGGTGCTTGACGGCCGGCTTCAGTGGACCGACGTAGGGAGAGCCGCCCCAGTCGGTGCCCGCGAGTGGGCCGAGGGTGGCAAGCCTACCCAAGAACTTCGCCGTGCCGGGACCTCGCCTGGGGACCAGGCTAAGGGCGGCCATGACGAGCCTCAGGAGTAAAGCGGCGGAGAACATGGTTATTGCAAGGTATTCGAGGGGTGATGGCTAAGGTGCGAGGAAGAGCGATGAGGAGGACGGGGGGAGGAAGTGGCAGTCTTTTATAGACGGATGGCCAAAAATAGGTCGAAATGAAAGTCCGACAGAACCATCGTCATGATCGACGTTCAGTCGCGTCGCGTCGCGTCGGTCACAGATCACGCCTCACGTCTGTCCAGATGAAGTTTTGGCTAGTTCCTTTTTCCTGACAGGGAAGAAAGGTCTAAAGACGCGTGAAATCGGAGACTACGCCGAGACCTTGCTTGCCAAAAAATCCGCGGCGGCAAAGGTATTGAGAATGCGAGGTTGGAATGAGTCCATTGGTGCGACTTTATCATTTCTGTGGAAGTCGTCATCGAGAAAGCGCGATTAAACGAAGAAAAAATACGCACAAAAATATCAAACGTCATCTCCTGCCCCCACTCGCCCGGAATCAAGAGTTAGCGCGTAGGTTGAAGGGACACCGGTTTTTACACATTGACATGGTTGTTGTGGTCTCTGTCAGAGTTGTGTTGATTAGCACGGCACTCAATAGTGAAGATTAGCCAGAGTTGTAATCGTGAGAAAACGATTCCATTATTATCGAAGCGCGTCTGTCGTCATCGTCCTCCTCCCCAAATTCCAAATGAGGCAATTGGCGTACTCGGGCTGCTCGTGATTGGCTGAGCGACTCGGGCATCCAGTGAGTGGCTTGCCCGAGTCGCCCGCGCCTGCGTCAATGGCACGTCATTGTTATCACCTGCTATTTGGCCCTTGAACGCTCGGGCTCCTGGTAGGTGTTTCGAGATGCCACTTCCCCGCCACCTCTCACGCACGATAACGACTTTTAAAGTAAACGGTCACGTCGTCACCCCTCTCCCTCTAACCACCACCATCCTGCCCCAACCCACCAACAAAGGCACCACCCGGCTCCCTTAGCCAA
>JAKOPK010000187.1:0-54982 GCA_024195185.1 Coniferiporia weirii
TTCATCTCAGTTATTCACCCATAACATCAGCTCTAGCATTCTAGCCTAGCTAGAACACTTGACCAACTTTCTAACTCGCTAGTTACACAATTGCAATCTGTTAACACTTGATTAGATCCCTCACCGGGTCAAATCTAACAGAGAGATGGACAATGACAAACCGCCTCACAAAGGGGTGAAATGCAATAGAAGTGAGATCGACGATGCCATCAGATCCCTAAGTGATTGTCAAGAGGCTGCTGCCCACCAGGATGAAGATCGCTTTGCCTTCAATTGCAAAAATGCTGTGAAGCTGGAAGAGAAGGAAGAGAAGGTTGATCTGAGGGAGAATGAAAGGCTTGCCTTAGAGCATGAACGCCATGTGCAGGAGGAAGCTCGAGCCACCTGCAAGCTCGAGGCAATGGAGTGGCGACTGCAGATTGAAAGCAAGCGAAATGAACGAGAGGCAGTGCTTGCTCAAGCCCAGGCCAAGTGTGAGGAAGATGCTGTCCATTTTGCTCGATGGGACAGGCTCACAATGCTGATGAACAGCAACAACCCGCTTCACAAAGCCATGGCAGAAAAGCTCAAGGTGGAGCTCGCAGCAGAGGAAGGACTTATCATAAAGAAGACTACATAGATGTTTATATGTAGTAGTAAATTGTTATGCAACTACAAGCACATATGGTGCATAAGTGCCTTTCTACGGTATAAGCCTGTTGCATACAAATCTCCATCTCCCAAATTATTTATGCACCTTGCACGCCGGTTTGCAGCTGCACAGTTCCCATTGTTCTCGGCAAACAAAGTGGCATCATCATTGCCATTATAGTTCTCAATCTCCATGGGATCATCATCTAAATCTATTAGAATGTTATGGATAACTAAGAGGGCCTCAATGGAGCAGTAAATGACATCCATATTCAACCCAAACATGGACCTCAATGCTGGAAAACGGCCCTTGAGCATCCCAAATGCATGTTCAATCTTGATTCACAGGCTTGACAATCTAAAATTGAACATTCGCCGGCAGTGAGCCTCAGCTGGGTCATTAGTGAGGTCACTAGCCGCAAACAGGTGTGTTACATTTTTCCTTGCACTCTCCACCGACTCCTAACCCCATATGCCTCTAGTATGTTCCATGACCTCGTTGCACTTACTGATCATGTACCATACTCAGTCATTCCCTTCCGCGTGCTTCCACCATGTTCTGCTACATCTCCACCAACCCACCTTCCACTCTGTTCCACTACATTCCATAGGTCTATATAAGCTGTACCTTGCCGAGCATAGAGCCTTAAGCTTATGCTCTTTGTTCTTACAAGCTCATTTGCTCACCCCCGAGTCCAATGTGCTCTCCGTCGTAACCTGACCACTCGCCACCGCATCTATCGTATGCGACTTACCAAGTACCTCGTCGTCACCATCATCGTAGTCCACCTTATCCAAGTCTCCCATAGACTCCAACTACGATGCATCCAGAACCCAGACTACTCATCGAACCTTTGAACTTAACACTAGCATAAGCTTTTCTTTTCGTTGACGTTCTATCGTCCAAACACCATCCATATGCCAAACTGTCCCAACTACAGATCCCCCAACCTACCACAAGGCCCACAGCCACTACCTGGAGTGACACAGCCAAAGTATTTTACAACAAACACCCCACCGACACATCCCGATTCCAATACGCATCATGGCTATACGACGAAACTACACACACGTGGGGTTGGCATAAACTTGACAACCAAACTGAAGCACGAGACACCTTCCAACAAAATGTCCCAAACTACCGAGAAATATTTCCATACACCAAAACACCTCCACCACCTCCGATGACTACCATCGCCAAAGAAATCAACCTTGCCAAACCTAACGAGTTCAACAGCACCAAGGAGTATGCCCAACGATTTCTCTCCAGCTGTGAAACTTACCTCTGTGTTAACAAACATATCTATGACACTGACAAGTTAAAAATCAACTTCGTCCTATCATTCACACAAACCTGCACAGCAGGAGACTGGGCAATCAATCGAGAGTCTATCGCATCAGCATATGTCGTCGACTCCAAAGGCAACAAACTATCCTCCATTGTAGGATACGGAACTTGGGATGACTTCGTCAAAGACTTTAAAACCACTTTCATCACCACCGACGACACCAATGAGGCCCAACAAGCCCTCCTCAAACTTAAACAAACCAGCACCACTGACAACTTCAATACTCAGTTCCAATCCCTCGCCACTCAATCTGGCATTACCAGCCCAGAAGCACTCATCACTCTCTATCAAGCAGGACTTTCCCCAGGACTCCTCAAAACTATATACAATCATGACACCATGCCAGCCACCATTGCCGATTGGTACAAGGCCGCTTCCCGAAGCGACAACATCTACCAACGACTCCGAGCAATCCAAGGACCCCCCCAACCCACCCAACCCAACAATCGCTTTTGCAAATTTTCTAACAATAGTTCTCGCCCCAACACCTACAACATGTCGCCCAATACTAATCGTCCACCTCACCTCACCCCCGAAGAATGCGACAAATGCTTCAAGGAAGGATGATGCCTTGCCTGCCGAGAAAAAGGCCACAACTCTCAAGACTGTCCCAAGTACACCCCCACCAACACATGTACCATCCAAACCACCGAACAAGCCCCAGATGATGCACCACCTGCCCCAGCAAAGGAACCAGAAAACCCAACACCTAACGACGTAGCACTCCAAATCCGTCAGCTCATTAACTCCCTCAAAGATGACAAGAAGGAAGAACTATTTAATACTATGGATAAACAGGATTTTTGAAACGGAAGACCAGACAGACACTGAGTCTTCCCCTACATGTATCCCCCATTGTACTTTCCGATTCTTCTTTACCCACAATGAAGATCCCTATTACAATAAGAGTACATGACCAAAACGTCTCTACCAAAGCGCTCATCGACTCTGGAGCCGAAGGAAAATTCATCGATGCTAAATTCGTCATTAAACATCGCATCCCTACCAAACCCCTTGCTCACCCCATTCAAGTACGAAACGTCGACAGAACACTCAACCAACATGGCACTATTACCCAATTCACCTGGAGGTTAATCAAGATCGGTGGACAATCCATCACAACTACCTTCCTCGTTACCTCACTCGGCAAAGAAGACGTAATTCTAGGACTTCCATGGCTAAAGCACCACAACCCTGCAATAGATTGGAACGCCAGCACTATATCCATCAACAAAGTCACCGCGGCCACCACTCTTGCCAGAGAACACGTAAAACCTACTCAACCGATTGAACTCATAGTCCCCTCCCAATACCACAACTACTTGCACATCTTCCAAAAGAAAGCTGCCGAATGATTCCCTATTGCCCGACCATACGATCATGCAATCGACCTCAAACCAGACTTCATCCCTAGAGACTGCAAACTCTACCCATTATCCCCGAAAGAACAACTTGCCTTGGACCAATTTCTCGAAGATAACCTCTGCAAAGGGTACATTAGACCATCCAAATCACCAATGGCATCCCCATTTTTCTTTGTCGGAAAGAAAGATAATGAACTACGAGCCTGTCAAGACTATTGCGCACTCAATGAAGGCACAATCAAAAATGCCTACCCACTACCACTCATCAGCGAACTTATGGACAAACTCAAAGGGGCAAAATACTTCACTAAACTTGACCTCAGATCTGGATACAACAACATTCGCATCAAAAATGGTGACCAATGGAAAGCCACCTTCAAAACTCCACGTGGACTATTTGAACCCACCGTCATGTTTTTTGGACTCTGTAACTCCCCCACTACTTTCCAAGCATTCATGGATGATACCTTTCGTACTGTCATCCTTGAAGACAAGGTTCTCATTTACATGGATGACATCTTCATATTTGCCAGTACACTCCACGAACTTCACCTCAAAACCCTATGCACCCTTGATATATGCGACAAAAATGATCTCTACTGTAAACCAGAGAAATGCCTCTTTGTGGTCCAAGAAGCCGAGTTTCTCGGCATGATCATCACCCCGAATAATATCAACATGGATCCGGTAAAACTCACAGGAATATCCAAATGGCCTACCCCCAAAACAGTCAAACAACTTCTAAGCTTTATGGGATTCTGTAACTACTATCGACGCTTTATCCCTAACTTCTCACAAATCGTATATCCTCTTAATGAACTCACTCACACAAACGAAACCTGGACATGGACACCGGAACGAGACTCCGCCTTCCTAAAACTCAAAACTCTTTTCCTAGTCAAACCGGCACTACTCATCCCGGACCCATCCAAACCATTCATCCTCGAAACCGACGCTTCAAAAGTCGCAACAGGTGCCGTCCTATATCAAACTAATTCTAACGGTGACCTACAACCCTGTGGATTTATTTCACAAACACTTGGACCAGCCCAACAACGATATGAAGTCTATGACCGAGAACTACTAGGAATTATTCACGGCCTCGAAGCATGGTGCCATTACCTACTTGGAAACCCCCACACCACTATCATTTGGTGTGACCACAAAAACCTTTCATACTTCCGCTCAGACCGACGCCTATCCCCCTGCCAATCACGATGGAACCTATACTTGTCCCAATTCGACTACTCTATCACGCATAGACTGGGAATGTCCATACCTGGAGCAGACGCTCTTTCCCGATGCTCCAATCATGGTGAAGAACCTGCCGAAGAATGCACTATGTTACCTGAAACACTGTTTATTGGTAAAATCAACGTCGATCTCTACATGCGAATACAAACTGCCCAAGGAACCGACAATTTCACCTCCACCATCCGAAACGCTAAACTTCTTAAGATACCATCCCCTTTTCGATTTTCCCTCGACAACTGGACCACAGACTCTGGCCTCCTCCGCTACCAGAAACGCGTCTACATTCCTGACAAAGCTGATATCAAACGCGAAATCCTTCAAATGTTTCATGATCTCCCCTCTTTCGGCCACCCAGGACTTTTTAAAACGGCACAACTCATTCGCCAACACTACTGGTGGCCAGGCCTCATGGTCTTCATAAAGAACTACATCGGAGGATGCGCTCTATGCCAACAAATGAAGATAAACACACATCCAACTAAACCACCACTTGTACCAATCCCAGCTGATCCCACCATGCTTCCATTCCAATCGGTCTCTATGGACTTTATTACCGATTTACCACCCTCAAACAACTATGATTCCATCATGGTTGTTGTCAACCACGACTCCTCCAAAGGAATCGTCCTTATTCCCTGCACCAAAACTCTAGATGCACTCGGAACAGCCAAACTCTACCATGACAACGTCTATCGATGCTTCGGGTTACCTAAATGTATCATTTCTGACTGAGGACCCCAGTTCGCCTCCCAAGTCTTCCAAACCTTATGTACATGACTGGGCATCAAATCCAAACTATCCACAGCTTATCACCCCCAAACTGACAGCCAAACAGAACGTACAAACCAGGAAGTGGAGGCCTATCTCTGAATCTACTGCGGAACATTGCCACACACATGGACTGACTCGCTTACCGACCTCGAATTCTCACACAACATCCAGACCCATTCAGTTACCAAAACCTCACCATTCAACATCATTCTTGGATATGACCCAATCCCAATCCCACCGGTAATAGAAGATACTGACATTCCTTCTCTTGCCCTTCGCCTGAGACTATTGTCCTCAATATGGAAGGAAGCTCTTGCAGCACATGACCTAGCCCACGCCCATATGGCATGACACGGCACACGCGGATTCCGGCCATTCAAACTTGGCAACAAAGTTTGGCTAGAAGCCACGAATTTACATTTTCCCAATAGATCTCGTAAATTAGCCCCTAAGCGAGAAGGCCCCTTTCCCATCATCCAAGTACTATCTCCCCTCAACTACCGACTTAAACTCCCACTGGCATGGAGAATACACCCTGTATTCCATGCCTCCCTTCTATCCACTTATACAGAGACCGACACTCATGGACCACCATTCACTCAACCACCTCCTGACCAAATCGAAGGTCATCAAGAATTCGAAATTGAAGCCATCATTTCCCACAAGGGGAATGGAAACCGACACCGATTCCTAATCAAATGGACTGGATACCCTTCATCCGAAAACCAATGGCTACCCGAAACAGCACTATCACATGTGATAACCACCCTCAACAAGTATAAAAAAGAAAAAAACTTGTAGACCAAACTCCCCAACAACCCACTCTTATGTCCACCACCCCCACCAAATGCCCATCCCACCAACACGCCCAAATGCAGACCTCACCAGTCGAACCACCCTCTACATCAACACCAACCACCACCTCTGGTATCTGGCTATCATCATTCCTGGAGGACTTTTTATTCTCGTATCCGTCATCTACTGCTTCTTTCCTACCCGGCGCTCCACCGTCAACACCACAACCAACCGTCTCAACCACGGTTACATCAACCCCCAAGCCCACCTCCAACGAACCAACTACCACACCACCCGCGGACAACACCACTCCTGACTCGCAAATGTCCAACAACCGCACCCCACGATTGGCCCCACGCGCCCGCCGCCACCACCATTCCTCTACCCCACCTCCGACCCCGGCACCGGCTTCCACAACCCGCTCTTCCTGGGGGAACCCCCACGGAACCTGGTCAAGAACGACGCTCTCCCCCCGCACCCTCCTCCAACATATCCTCCCCCAAGCCACCCTACACGCTGAGGTGGACCGGGCCCTCCAACAACACCCCCACCTCAACCTCGTCAACACCAGCCGCAACAATCTCCTCTTCACGGAGAACTTGCAGACATCCATCTGGCGCATGCAGGAACGGGCCTCGGAACTAGATGAGCAATTAAACCATGTCCAAACTGAACTGACGCTTTTTCGAGACACTGCATATCACACACTCATTCTTGAAGACGTCCACACAGCCATCATGCATCTCCACCCCCATGCCCACCTCATGCCAGTGGTCCGCAACGCTCGAACCCCTCCCATCCCAACTGCGCCACCATCGCCCACACACTCCCCAACCACCTTCGACCCAGCCACGGTCAACCCCAGTGGAGAGCCCAATGCCCTCGTCATCACGGTCGAACATCGTCCTGGTCCCACATTCGCTTGGCGACGACACCCACCCATGGCACGACACTGCAACACCTGCAACTCACACAACCACAACACCCTCGATTGTGCTGAGTATATTTGTTTGGGTTGCAACATTTCCACCCTGGGCCATCGCTTCCGCAACTGCCCACTCCACCCGTCTCGACAACCACTGATCCCTGTCCCCATCCAGGAATCACCAACATCCCCAGACCACTCACCAGCGTCCACTGACACCCCCCTCCCCGCCTACACCCAAACCATCCCAACCCCAACACACCAACTCCCACTGACCAACTCCCACTGGGGACCCGACGGAGTATGATGGAGTGTATATGTCGATGATGACCATCAACCAGTATGGCGACCCTGTCCCACGACTGCGGCCATAAGACTTCGCACCGACTTCGGAGGTCCCGCCTTCATTCAAGAGGTCGAAGAAATGGACGAGGACGAAAATGATCCAGAGGCTCAGGACCACTCTAACTGAGACAACAAACCCAGTCCAAAACCGACCTTAAACTAACCACTCCTGGGCATGACCTTAAAAGGCCCAAATAGTGCACAATCCATTTTTTTTTCTTCCGCACCCACTTCCCTCCTCTACCACGATCACCCTTTTTCTTTTGCCCTGTATTGTTTTCTTCACCCAGAACCGTCTCAGTAGTGTGTAAAACCAACCCCTTCTATACCCATCGTCCCAACTACTCGACGCTATTGGTCTTTATTTGACCCTATTGGGAGCATATGACTCACAGATGGTATGTAGACAGACTTCTATAACCCATTCCTCAACCCTTCTCGTTTTTTAGTTTATATGGGTTCGAGCTAAGTATGGCACTGGGTTTGCGAGTTTTTCAATATGCCCCCCCATGTCATTGTGTACTACACCTCCCGACCTGCACTTTGATATGAAGTCCCATGCCATCTTATTTACTCACTGTTTAATTCCTTCCCATTTCACACATTTTCCCTAAATCTCTGCACTTGCCATCTTTTCCTTCAAGCCCATAAGCTCTTCTGTTCTTTCAACCAACTCCTCCACCCTCGCTCCCTCCGTTTCTTTTTTTCTCTTATAAAATAACAAATTTGGTGATTTGTCGAGGCTAACAGAGAGGCAGTGTTACATTTTTCCTTGCACTCTCCACTGACTCCTAACCCCATATGCCTCTAGTATGTCCCATGACCTTGTTGCACTTACTGATCATGTACCATGCTCAGTCATTCCCTTCCGTGCGCTTCCACCATGTTCTGCTACATCTCCACCAACCCACCTTCCACTCTGTTCCACTACATTCCATAGGTCTATATAAGCTGTACCTTGCCAAGCATAGAGCCTTAAGCTTATGCTCTTTGTTCTTACAAGCTCATTTGCTCACCCCCGAGTCCAACGTGCTCTCCGTTGTAACCCGACCACTTGCCACCGCATCTATCGTATGTGACTTACCAAGTACCTCATCGTCACCATCATCATAGTCCACCTTATCCAAGTCTCCCATAGACTCCGACTATGATGCATCCAGAACCCAGACTACTCATCGAACCTTTGAACTTAACAAGGTGTATAGTGAACTTCGTGAGAGGGTAGCCTTGATAGCTATTAGTAGTGCATGTATGCGTGTGCATATACAAATGAACTCACCTTTGTCTGTGAGAATATAGTCATCATCCTCAAAATATTTGCTCTTGTTTAACCAGACATCTGATTTGTGGAATACCATTGTATCGTGGATGCTCCCAGGCCAACCAAGCTCATAATCAATAAAATGAGAATTGTGGTCACAGATTGCCTGAAGAGTGACCTAAGCGCGTACTGATTAGCGTGCATGTATGCGCCAATCATAGAAAGTTAGCATACTGAATAGAACTTTTTACAACACCAATACAGCTCCCTGTTGACATGAGGCTTGTTTGCAAGAGGAATAAGTGAACCATCGACAATCCCTATACACCCAGGGAACCCAAATTCAACAGTCTCAGCCTTAATACTTGCACGGCATTCAGCATCAGGCTATGATAAAATTTTCGGGCACACACAGTGAAAGGCTTGCACAACTTGAGTGCAGTATAGATATACTGTTCCCTCTGCAATAGAGGCTTCTTCTGCCATCTTCAGGGCTGGATCACAGCCAAACTGTAAAAGGAAGATGACAAGTTGATACCAGGGGGGATGCTGCAGCTTGTACCCCTTCAAAATGAAAACAGTGTCATCCTTAATAACATCGTGAAGCTGAACAAAGCTTTCCTTATCCATACTAAACAGGCCTGTAAGTACACCGGTTGAATCCTGAGGCTGCACATGCACCGCATGAAAGCTTTGAAGTGCTGGTCAGTTGCAGTCGTGAGGAGCTTCATTAAGAAGTCATCTGAACATATGGCATCATACGGACCATGCACAAGCAGGCGTATTGTATTCATTGCCTCTTGGAGGATGATGAGAGCAACAAGTTCATCATCAGGGTCCTCTGCACTGACAAGCAGGAGTTTTGCAAACAATAATAGACACACTCTTGTCTTGTTGCACATTTATTCAGAGTCTGAGACACCCTACCTAGACCATCTTGCAAATATATGCACTGAATTTGTAATCACTCTAATTGGAATTTAGGGATCTGTGCACCACATCAATTTCATTGAGAAAGGAACTTCAGGATCGACAAAGGTACTACATAAACTCAATTACATGCCTATCCAAAGATGGGCAAAAACCATGTGGACCATTTCAAACTCTGACACTTACAGCTCTTAACAGGACGTCTGGACCTCCTGTTATGAGTTGCAAGAAATTTCGCTCAAAGAGGAAACTGCCAGATGGCTGGTTCAATCTCAGAGCCCAATCATCACACTGAGGCAGCAGTACGAACACCTGCCATCCTAACATTTGCGCCTTAACGATGAATTGAGATGGACTTATATCTGCCTGTACATAGGCACCCATGGTCCCATAGCAATCTTTTTTTCCCCTGATGTCAAACAATCACATGGGGTGGGGCTAGGGTGTCTTTAAGCTGAAATTTTCGATTTTGGCCTTGAAGTGCTGAAAACAGCCCCCTGTTAAGCTCAATAGGTGTGCGAGTGATTGACAGAGGGGCTTCCTGATGTCAGCGGTGAGGGTGATCAACAGAGGGGCTTCCTGATGTTGGCTATGAGGGTGATCAACAGAGGGGCTTCCTGATGTTGAGGTTATGTGGTGTCTTCTTTAATAGAGTCTGGTTAAGATGAAGTGGCTGATGACTAGGTAGAGCATGCAGTAGATGGTGAGACACATATAATGGGCTTGTATGAACAAAGAGCACAAGCTTAGGACTTGTGCTAACTACGTTACATGCTTATATGCTGCTCTATGTGTTTGCTACTGTAGTGTGACTGTTTGGGTATGTTACATGGCTATGGAAGGTCATGGAATGACAGAGAATGTGATCAGTAAGCAAAGCCTGCCTTATGGTGTCATTATGATGTATGGGGGAGTGGGGATGAGTAATGAAGAGAAATGGGGGAGTTATGCTGACTGATGATTATGAAAGGGAAATGAGTCAGCATAAATAGGGGAAAATAAAGGAAAATTGTAACACCCCCTAGCCCTGCCCTGTGTGATCTTTTTGTACCTTTGATCACACCAAATGGACGAGAATCGGGCTCAAAACTTCTTTTTGTGAATTCCTCCCTGCTCACAAGTGGCAAAACTTCTATTTATGGTAACAGTATAAACAAGTACAACATACGACCTTTTTTTGGCAGGTGTTGCCTCTACTCATTTCCATTTACAGTAAGGGTATAAACAGGTACAATGTCCGACTTTTTTGGCAGGCGTTACCCCAATCGCGTTCCAAACGGTCACGTGGTGAGACACGCGTGGACCTGAAGTCCGGCGACACGCTTGGCATCATCTTCCCAACCACTTGAAGTTTGCTTGCTTCAGCACTTTACAACGTCCATATCATGGAAGATCTGTTAGTAAATTTTGCACATATACGCTCATGCTGAAACTGACTCGTCGATAACAGTCGGAAGAAGATGGCGCTAACGGGCGCAATGGAGCTTTATACCGTCAAGGGTGGACAGCCCCGTAAAGCGCCCAAGGTCAACTATTCTTCTCCAAGCCCTTCAGTAATCGTAAGTTGTTTTCAGAATCTCTTACCAAACTTGTCTGATACCATAACTATATCTTCAACAGACTATATCATCTGCAGAGTCCAGTCCAGCCGTCGGTATACATGAACGTTCTGTGATGTCTTCAACTGAGAACAGGCCTGCCCACGTGGTTGACCTGGACGAAGACTCTGATAGTGTTAATAGTGCGGGAGAGGCGCGGAACACTAAATCCAAGCCGAAACGTATAGCGAGGCGACTGGTTTGGTCTGATGATGAAGATGAAGCTCCTGTATTGAAATCTGGTCCGTAAGTCTCCACTAAGCTATATCGACCAGATAATCCGGTATCCATGCCAGTCCCTGCTCTTTTCTCGTTCATAGTTCCCATCAAGTGTCGGGCCCGAAGCCAGCGACTGGGACCTTCACAAAGCCTCCCACCTCTATTCCGACTCCAGGGAATCCACTTCCTTCACAACGTCTTAAGGAAATTAGTGCACCCCTCTGGGAGACTTTCGATGAGCCTTCCGATGACACTCTCTATGACCCGAAGAAGTCTGCTGCCGAAGCCGAGCGTGACCTCCAGGAATTACTCTCTTCCAGCATGAACGATGCAACCGGAGAAGTCGACATGCGACTTTCCATCGTAAATGGATTTCAAGACGGTATCAAGCTTATGCCACACCAGGTTTACGGGCGGATATGGATGGCGGAGCGAGAGACCGGGAAGAAAAATGGTGGGATTCTCGCTGATGATATGGGGTACGATTCAGAAAACAAACCGGATTGGGTCGAAAGCTCAGTATCTGATAATTTTATTCCAAGTTAGGTTAGGGAAGACTATACAAACACTCACCCGGATAGTTGATGGCCGCCCGCGCAAGACCGACAAAGACGCTGGATTCGCTGCTTCTACTATGTGATAAGCTCAGCTTGTTTTGGCAAATAAAAGAACTTACTCCTTCGATTTTCAGCGTCGTGTGTCCTGTCGCACTAGTGTCTCAATGGGCCAGTGAGATCAACAAGATGGCTGTTGGTCTGCGAGTGATTGAGCATCATGGCCCGACTCGGACAACAAGTGAGTGCATGGCTTTGCAAATGGTCCTACGCGACGTGAACATTCCCTCTCTCAAAGGCCCCGAAGTACTAAGGCGCGCGCATGTCGTGGTGAGTGACTGATCGTCCACATGATGCCATTCTGCCCATTAACAGGACATAGATAACATCGTATAGCGTACTCTCCTCGGAACATAGTGCCTATGAACAGAGGCGGATGGAGGGGGCAGCTTCAAGTCACAAGTATAAATCAAACGGCAGGTCCTCTGGGGATGATGGAGATAGCAGCGATGAAGACGGGTACGACCGGACAGTTAAAAGGAAAGCCGGAAAATCGAAGAGAGTTATGGATGCTTTGTTCCACCTGAAGTGGTGGCGTATTGTACTTGGTAAAACATATACTGATCTGCGTCCGCAGTATTATTGCATTATTGCTCATGTCACGGTCTATTCATTGCACAGACGAGGCGCACAATATCAAGAATAGGAAGACGAAAGCAGCATTGGCGTGTTGTGCTTTAGAAGGCAAGTACCGCTGGGTGTTGACGGGAACGCCAATGTCGGTACTTCTTCAGTTATATCAGTTATACTGTTCGCATCTGACGACAAACAGGCAGAATAACGTGGAGGAGTTATATTCCCTTCTGAAATTTTTGCGGATTCGACCGTTGAATGATTGGGAGATCTTTAACAATCAAATTAATAAGCCGGTTAAATCCGGTAAATCTGTGAGAGCTATGAAGCGTCTTCAGGTCAGTTTGTGTCTTCTGCATACTTGAATTGACGCTCATCATAAAAGATGCAGGTTGTCCTGAAGGTGATTATGCTGCGGCGCAAGAAGGATACGGAACTTAACGGCAAGCCTTTAATCGAACTGCCGGAACGCATCGTCAATATAGTACCCTGCTTATTCGATGCTGATGAACGGGAGTTCTACGAGTCAATAGAAAGCAAAGTAGAGCTTACACTAAATAAGTTCCGTCAAAATGGTGATGCGGCCAAAAATTATACGTCTATGTTGGTGCTTCTGCTACGTCTTCGACAAGGTGAGCTTTGACCAATAATTGCGTCATGTCATCATAAGTAATCTGGCTACTTAACGTCCTAGCATGCAATCATCCGTCCCTCCTATCCAAAGACTTCGCCGTGGACAAAGGGGCCGTGAATCCACATGCTGCGAAAGATGGCGGTGACTTAGACGATGCAGACGATCTAGCCGACCTTTTGGGGCAAATGGGGGTGTCTTCTGGGCGAAAGTGTCTAATGTGCCAATTGGTGTAAGCTACTCTCATCCATTGGACGCAAATTCGGTTAAACTCCTGCTAGGCTCACACCATCAAACACAAAGGATTTGGATGAATCGCGGTACTGCCTTGATTGTGAGGTGCTCGCAAGTAAATCCCGTCGCAAGTCCTCTGTTCCGACTATGGGTGCGCTTCCTCCGGATTCTGCAAAAATAAGAAAAATTCTCCAGATCCTGCAAGATATTCGTGATCGGTCGGATGGCGAGGAAAAGACGATCCTCTTCTCGCAATTCACCTCCATGTTGGACTTAGTTCAGCCATTTCTCCGGGATGCAGGTTTCAAGTATGTTAGATGTAAGCTCAATCTAACGCTAATCGATAATACTGTTTTTATGTCTTACTTATTTCCTTCCTAGATGACGGATCTATGCGCAAAGACCAAAGAGAGGAGAGCTTAGAAAAGATTCGCAACAACAAATCAATCAAGCTCATTCTCATATCGTTTAAGGCGGGAAGCACAGGTAATTGTGGTATTCTCTGAGTATGATGAACCGCTATTCACGTCGTCTTCTCAGGCTTAAACCTGACAGCGTGTAATAATGTGATATTGGTTGATATGTGGTGGAATCCTGCACTCGAAGTGAGATCCGCGCGGTATATGCAAGTTAGCAGTTGGCTCATTCTAATCACCTTTTTTGTAAAGGACCAGGCCTTCGATCGAGCCCATCGATACGGGCAGACCCGCGGGGTCAATATCTATAAGTTGACAGTCGAACAGACGGTTGAGGAACGCATACTCGCTTTGCAGGACAAGAAGCGTGAACTTGCCGCTGCTGCGCTTAGCGGCGACAAGCTGAAAAACTCGCGACTCGGTCTTGAGGACCTTATGGCACTTTTCAGGCCCGGTGGGCGAGATGATGACGATGGTGATGATGATGCGTGAGGAACTTGGAGCCCACCAGTTCTTGCAGCGTATACGCCGTCCCCTACATATCATGTACCGTGCCCTATCCATAGAAGTTTGTCTCTAAAGGCTCATGCATGACATTGTGTCGCGTCGATCTGATTGAGGCATGGAGGTACCGTGGGATATCGACGCGATTAGCGGGTTATGGTCGATGATGCGACATGGTGTTATGAGAATGGTTATAACCAGTGATAAATGATTCTCACGGAAAAGGCCCGGGGCCCAGAGCCCAGGTTTGCCGCCGCCGAACAAGAGTCTCGATGCTGAGTCCCCGAGCTGGAGCACACACCGTCCCCCAGGGTCCCCGCAGAGAATCCCCGCAGAGAATCCCCGCAGGAATCCCTTGTCCCCGGGCCCTGACTCCTGATAGGCTTTATGAGTCTGCCGCCGTACTGAGGTGGCTGGAAAACCCTTACTAAGTCGCTCCCGTCACAGACCTGTAGCTACGATGTGTTTCATTACATACCTGGCGTGAAATTTTTGTTTAACAAGGAGACAGGATATCTGCTTATATAACAATTCGTGATATCCTAATTGGACCCCTTATGCGTGGCAGATCCCGAAACCTTCGTCGAATTTATGTATGCCACATTTCAGACTGCAGTGTGGTACCACTTGCTACAAAGTGGTGAGCCAATCTTTCGCTTCTCTTTAAAGTCATGCAGCTGACCTCCAAGTGTTTAGTTGTATGTGAGCAGGCAAGCGGCATCCTTTGGTTTCAAACCACCTGAGTGGCCACGTGCAGTTTTAAGTTACGACCAAATGGGTCAATCCCTCGTATCCCCGTAGAGACATCACACATCCTCACTGGGAGTTAGTACCTGCGGAAATAACTATTCGCCCCTGTTGAAATAAAAGGAGCGCAACGTCGTCACCCGCAGCGTCTGCACTTGTGTACAAACCATCATGTCTAAGGTCATTCTCGTTACCGGAGGAAATGGACTCGTTGGAAAAGCCTTGGAGTTTGTCATTAATGACTCTAATGGAGACCCGACGTTCTGCACTATTCCAGACGAGACCTGGTACTTCGTCAGCTCGAAAGACGCGGATTTAAGGTAGAGATTGATATTCTCCACTCCGCACCAGACAAGTGCAGATTCTGACAAGGGCCTAGAGATCTGGATGCAACCAAGAAAATATTTCAGAAGTACAAGCCGACGCATGTTATACACCTGGCTGCCGTGGGTTAGTGCATAGCTTTCTGCGACGATTCTTAGTTTGTACTTAAAGTCCTTTCACTCTTGTCAGTTGGCGGATTATTCAAGAACATGTCACACAATGTAAGTGGTGTAGAAACTCTTCCGAGTCCTCCTGACAGTTCTAACGAACACAATTATATCTAGTTGTCCTTCCTCCGCGACAACATGCTGATAAACGATAATGTTCTTCATTGCGCCCACCTGTACCAAACCGGAAAAGTCATATCATGCCTGTCTACGTGTGTTTTCGCCGATGAAAAGGCCGTAAAGGATATTTATCCACTTACGGAATTAAAAGTACACCTCGGTCCTCCGCATCCAAGCAACTTTGGGTATGCTTATTCCAAGCGACTTATTGACATTCAAAATCGGTACTTTCAACAGCCCAGTGCTCTATAGACGTCTGCTTAATACCATTCAATATATATTCAGTGCGTACAAACAGGAGTTTGGCTGCGAGTTCACTTCTGCAATCCCAACTAATGTCTTCGGACAATACGACAACTTGTATGTGATATATATGATGACATTTGCTCACAATCTTTGAACTGATTGTTACTATCTAGTGATCTGCAGGATTCACACGTCATTCCTGGTTTAATCCACAAGTGCTATCTTGCTGAAAGTACGACCTATCCTCAAAGTTTACGACGCCTTCCAACTAATTGTCAATTTGATGACGCTATAGAAAACTCTACCGTTTTCCGTCCATCGGGAAGTGGGAAGCCCTTACGCCAGTTCATTTACTCTCGTGACCTTGCAAAATTGATGGTGTGGATGTTGAGAAACTATGATGATGTAGATCC
Source organism: Coniferiporia weirii (assembly GCA_024195185.1). Taxonomy (NCBI): domain Eukaryota; kingdom Fungi; phylum Basidiomycota; class Agaricomycetes; order Hymenochaetales; family Hymenochaetaceae; genus Coniferiporia; species Coniferiporia weirii. Next base: position 16,431 of record JAKOPK010000187.1, read on the forward strand.
TCTCATCTTGTCCGGTAAGCTAAAGACACTCGTGGTGAATAATACTGAAAACTCTTCTGTTTCCCATTTCAGTACCGGAGGAACAGGAAATAAGTGTCGAATCTGTTGTGAATAGTGTTGTGCTTGCTTTGGAACGCACTAGAGAGAGGCAGCGCGCCCGCGATTCTTCACTCCATCCATTTGAAGTAAAGATCGAGGTGCGTGTGCCTGATTATAAGTTCGCTCTTAATAAATAAACGATTCGACGACAGTGGCAACGTGAAGCGGCCGATGGTCAGTTTCGTAAACCCGCTTCAAATGCAAAGCTGGTAGGCCTACTTGAAAAGTCGGGCATAAAATTCCACTTCACGCCGTTCGCGCAAGGTCTGTGAGAGTTCCTTGTGTCTCGTTCCGTACCTGACGAGGATACGCTAGCCCTGCAGGAAACTGTTGATTGGTTCGTAGAGAACTACAAGTCGGGTGCCCGGGTTGGTAGCTCCGACTTAGTATATTCGTAAATCGTGCCTATATACTTGTTATTTATGATGTTTGCCTGGTCTGTTTAAAATACGGGGGAGCACGAAATTTGTACGACTGCGTTCTCTGAATCATCTTCGCTTAGACCTTTGTTTATCCATTGTCCAGGAGAGGGTTGTCCTGGTCTTACGGCGTGATACTGGAAATTTGGAAATACCGCATCTTGTTTAAGAGTCTCAGAAAGGTTCCTTATCCTCAATCGGCATCTTCTGCTCAACCCATTATGTCGATTCAACTCGACTCAAATGCGAATTTCGTTGCGATCTGCCCTGGTCCATCCATCCTTCCATTAGCATAGTTTAATCTGTGGCGGGCTCGGATGGCATACATCTAGAGCATTCTGACACAGATTATGTGAAGTAGAGGAGGGCACCCCCATAGACTGTTACACTCCTAAGCAAACGCAGCCTCGGAGAATTATGTAAATGTGAACTGGTATTCCGTAACCACGGTTCTCAGGATTATGAATGAAACATGGCTCAGGGCCTCTTTTACAATCTTTATACTGTCCCTTTTGTCGGGAGATATTGAATATTTCTCGACCATGTATGCAGAGATAGTATGCAGGTACTAGGCTACCACAGCAGTTCGCCAGATGATCGAACTTTGAAACTTGCAGACGTATCTTCAATCCCGCATTCTGCCGGGTGCCCTCAAATGGGTCGCATGACTCGCATCGACTTAGCGACTGGCTGAAAGTAATCATGCTGTTTCGTTACGGGTATCATTTCTAATCAAGAAGGTATGTACTGGGAAATAATACCTTAGCGGTATCTGCGAGAGAATCTACTTTAAGCACTGAATTAACCCGATGGCTGGACTGTCGGCAAAGTTATCAATTGCTTCGAGACGTGTATCATACTACTTTGACGGGCCTGGCGGCAATGGCTGCACGATGTCTGGCTTTGCATTAGTAACAGTCTTCTGGTTCCTGGTTGTGTGTTTATTCGTTCTGCGCTTTCCAGTATTTCTCGAGTAGGTCAAGTTTTCATCATATTGAGAGCGCATATGATACTTGATATTTGATGGAAATTCTCTCCTCGCTCTGCCCTCTGCAAGGTTGAGTTGGTAAGGTGAGCCTCTTCCTGGATGCCAGAATGCCTTATGCTTTTGGAGAACATCATTAACCATTCGCTGTGTAGATGGGTTCGCGTCGACGAAAGTTTTGAGAGGAGAGAAATAAACGTACTTTTACCCCCTCAAAATCCGCATACTGTCCCGCACAAAGTTCGCTAACCTTTTTGGCAATTTCTGGAACTGTTCTATTCTCTTGCTCCTCTATTGAAAGAAAGGCCTTAACTACCTTCGCAAATCTACTATTGTCGTGCGTAAGGTCTTGAACGGTAAGTGGCTTTGAGTTACGTTTGTCTGCACGAGACCTTTTTATTATTGATGGAGGGGCGGCACACTGGTCTTGATGACTATCAGAAGCGTCCTCGACCTCGTTGCTATGAAGTGGTAGAAGAGGCAGCCCAGTATGCCCAGTAAATATTGGTTGATCAGCGTGCATTGTTTGGGGTGAAACTAAATGAAAAGGGACCACCAGAGGTGATGGCTTCCCTGCAGAGCCATATAAAAATGGCGAAGTTGGTGCAAATGTCTGCAAAAGTGGGAAGGAATTTGAAGGTTGTTGATCGAAATATTGGACCTGGTCCAATAAACTGCCAACATCGGAAAGTGACGATGAAAGGTTGAATTCTGAGAAAGGCTGTCGATATTCTGAACCTTGTCATCAGTCGTGTACCTGCGTACGTGAGGACAGCTGACTGCCACACACCGAATTCATTTACACCGTACAACTGACTTGGGGGTTCCTCCCAATTATCAAAGCCGAAGGGGAGAAATTCTGGAGGACATGGTATACTTGGAATATACTCGGGCCCTGCCCATGAGGAAATATCCTGTTCGATTTGAGAGCCGACGGTGAAACCCTGGGTGCCATCAGGATTGTCAGAAGAGGATGGAAAATTTCTAGGGAGTAGGTAGTCCTGTGATATGAATTCCTCGGGTAAAAAAGGATCGTGTAGGTATGGAAGATAATGTTGATCGTCCGTGGAACCCTGAGTGTTCACGAGTAACTGCTGATGTTCAAGATAGTTCCGAAAGGTGTCGTATTCCTGCTGTACCCATCAATACGTTGAGACCAGACTTCAAGGCTAATTCTAATGAGTGAATAAGCTCACCATGTCAACAATGTCAGCGATAGCATGAGTAGAACCTCCCAGGGATGAGGTCCCTCCGTTCTGAGTGCATTGGTTGGACATCCGTCTCTGCTTCCTCCAAAAGTTAAAGTACGAGAGATATAAAAGATACATGTTTGCAGCGCACCTTTAAGTACTATGGCAAAGCGGTTAAGCCCACCGGCTTGACGGTGGCGAGCTGCCCGGACAGTCGCAAATGGGGGATTCGGGGTCCGAGCAGTGTCGGGTGAACGGCGGACCACAGCCTTTATGTAATTGGCTGAGGCAAGTGCCACACCTCGGAGGTGGCGGTTAAATATATATTGGTATCGTTGTTTTAGAGCACAGCGGCAGCCCCAGACCAATTCCGCCCCTACGAGTGTTATAATAAGTTTGTACTTCATTGCTGGTCTTTGTGTTTGGCCTTGCAGTATGATACACGTACCAGCTTTCAGACGCTCGTCTAGCGCTCGTCAACTTTGCAGTGGCTCAGCTCTGGAGTTTGCTTTCGTCAAAATGCATGTTGAGAGGGGGGGCGAAAAGTTTCATCGCCACACTCATAGATCTTAAACCGGAATACGTCGCCGCACTCCATAAAAATTGACCTCTGCTGTTCTCCTGCATATGCAAAGTAAATTACTCCCCAGCGCACGTGACGGTTCACCAGTTTGGAAGTCCACAGAGTGTTTTTTCGTGAAATTTGTGTTGCTGTACTAGTGATCGTAGTTTTCCCAGTCGGAGAGAAAATTAAGCGTAAAAAGAAAAAGAAAAGAAAAACCCAATGACTAGTGAGTGTCAGGAGATAAACAGAATGCCTTTCCAGTCGGCAAAATTTATGTTCGCAATGAGTCTGTATTTCGCATGGTAGGATGAATACAGTGTCAGTAATCGATATTGCCGACTTTCTAAGATTCTCGACATTGCAACACACGGTGCATGGTCTTCATCGAAATTCGACTCGACGACGGTCACATGCAAAGCCTTGATGCATCCATTCGTTCTATACGAACAACCGGTAGACCTGACACTTGACATCGATGGGACGGGAGGAACGCGATACCACGGCATTACGGGGCCTAAACCAAGGCCTGGCTAGAATAAAAGTAGTCAGCACGAGCATCGCGACTTCAGTTATGTGACTCCGTACTTATATTAATCGTATTAATTATGCTTATTCTTCAAGCGTCTCATATACCTTCACCTAAGCGATTTTGCGAGCCCCTTCAACGAGTGGGAGCGTCAGGAGCCCTCTTTCTCCTCATCAACGACCCGTTCCAGCATCAGCTTCAGCTGGTCGAATAGACCATCTGTCAGCTGGCATACTCCATCGCCAGTGCACAAGCGGTAGCTCGGCATTGGCTGGTAGGATTCGATGAGCATTCGACCATCTTCAACACGCACAGACGCGAGGATATCGTCTGCATCCGGAATGCGCCCGAGCGGAGGGGGATTTCTTTGGTCTACGTATTTCAAATCACCATAAGTGAGAGAGCAGCTGCATACGTTCTACGACAAATCAGCGCACCAAAGACGTGCATCCACCCGCTCTGGGTCTGTATTGCGCCGTTTTTCCAAATCTCGTCGTCCATTAGACCTTTTTGAATAGCTTCGTGGAGGAGGGAAGTAAAGCTCTCTGTAACAAACGGAAGTAAGCACTTGTTTCAATTAGTTTGCAGCACATCTAGCTCAGCATGAACATACTATTCTCCACGAAATCGTTCAGCCCGCTGGCATTTTCATCCCCTTCAGCTCCCTGAGAAAGTACCGGAAGCCAGCCAAGTATTGTTCGACTATTCATATTCCGAGGTCTGATGTCAAGAAAGCTCAGGCAGAACACAGGTTGTGCGAGTTCCTCAACGTCAAATAAATGATAGTACAGAGAGGGATGTGTGGGGTCCTTTATCGAATCTTGCAATCTGCTTTGGTCCGAAGAACTTAGTCCACGAGCGAACGTCCGTGAGGCGTCTGAGTGACGAAAAAAAATAAACGATTTGTTGAGTTCTGAGATGGTTCTAGCGATGGGCTGGAGCCTTGGTAATTACCGAAAAGCATAGCTTGAGAGGTTCGGTATGATGGATAGCCTCTGGTTTTCGGAAGCGACGGTGGGAGCCCGCCAGGAGAGCTAGGCCCGTGATAAACGCCATGGAAAGTTGAACGCTGGATAGTCGACGATCCTACAGAACCGTAGAAGCTGGTTAAACTTCGTGAGTTTCTTGCGGAAAGTCGGACTGCGTAGAAAGTGGCAATTCTCGAGGAGCAGAGAGCAAACATAGGCACTGTCATTGCAAGTGGTGTTGTGCATGGGTAGAGGTAACTCCGCGCGTAACGCTAGTGTGGGAACAATTGCAAGTCACCCAGTACAGTGCATACATGCAGTTTGTTATTTTACTTAGAACACCTTCTCTCCTCAGGGGGCTATTTTGGCGACTTACTTTGGTGAGAGAAAGCGTTCAATTTTTCAAGGCGGATGTGGTCCCTTATCTGAAGAGATACGGCACTCAGGGTTGGGAGCTATTGCTGATATGCCAGGACATGCACGGCACCGCTACTATCGTATGCCCTCTCTTGCAAAATCACATCCTCACACAAATTTTGGGTTTCTGCCTTCCACGTCATGGTAATAGCATCGAAAGAATTCATACGAGCCGCTATATAGCGTATGAATATTTCAGGCTGTTTTTTGCGTAAAATCTCGAGAGACTGCCGGCTTGAGAGCGGTTCGGACGTGACTTGGTAAGAGAGGGCATATGTACGATAGTACTTACACTGGATTAGTTGCTTCAGTCCGTCAGGAAAGGGAGTACACCACCGCACAACTTCGAAGACCGGGTATAACAGCCATGCTAAATCGGATTAAAAATGCGTCTGCGGAATCCATGTAGGAAATAAGACGCCTTTCGTAAACTGTACAACCGCAACGTCGACCCTTGTCCCCCAATTAGACATGCGATCGCCTATTTTAGTTTTGGTCCTCAACAAGATTCATCACCGCCTTCAGGTCGGCCTGAACCATCTCCTTAACGAGCGAGTCGAAGTCCACGACACGTCTCCAGCCTAGTTTTTGCTCTGCCTTGGCCGGGTTTCCGAGAAGAAGTCTAAGAAAGAGGCGAGTGAGACAATGAGATATTGCGAACAGAGTACTGTTAAGGGGCACTTACTCAACCTCCGCCGGTCTGAAGTATCGAGGATCAACCTTAACAACGGTCCGTCCGGTTGCAACGTCTATGCCCTCCTCCTGCACGCCAGAGCCTCTCCACCTGTAAGGCGGTTATATAACGGGCTAGGGAAACGAGAAAATAAAAATGCTCACTTTATTTGCATGTCAAGCTCAGCGAATGCCTTCTCCACGAATTCACGCACAGGGTGCGTCTCCCCAGTGGCAAGTACGAAGTCTTCCGCCTCGGGTTGCTGGAGCATTCGCCACATGCCTTCTACGTAGTCACGAGCTGAATGGATACATAGATGTCAGGAAGTCGTTGGAAAGTTCGGTTTCCGGGCTTACCATGGCCCCAGTCTCGCTGAGCGTCAATATTACCCAGGTAAAGGCAATGTTGCTTTCCTAACTTTATCTCCGCGGCCGCCCGAGTAATTTTTCGAGTTACAAACGTCCTCCCACGTCGCGGGCTCTCGTGATTGAATAAAATCCCGTTACATGCATACATTCCGTATGCCTCCCTATAATTCACCGTGATCCAGTACGCATATAGCTTTGCGGCACCATACGGACTCCGCGGATAAAACGGCGTGTTTTCCGTTTGTGGGGTTTCAACAACCTTGCCGTATAGTTCGGAGGTCGAGGCCTGATAGAAGCGAACGTGCTTCTCAAGACCACATGTTCGGATGGCGTCTAGGAGACGTAACGTGCCAAGACCATCGATGTCTCCAGTATATTCGGCCATCTCAAAAGAGACCTTGACGTGCGATTGAGCACCAAGGTTGTAAACCTCCGTTGGTTGAACTGAAGCAATGATGTAGACGAGATTAGTGCTGTCGCCCAGATCACCATGATGAAGCTTCAGTTTGTTCGGCCCTGCGCAAACATAAATAAGCATGTACGTGGAACAGTTTAAAATCAGATGGCGCACGCTCGTGTTGATCTTCGTAGAGATGGTGCAAACGGCCAGTGTTAAAGCTTGAGGAGCGCCGCATAATTCCATGTACCTCGTAGCCCTTTTCAAGGAGCAATTCCGTCCTACCCACTGTCAGCCACACCATAACACTACACCGCAACGACCAACTAACAGATAAGAACCATCCTGTCCAGTAATACCTTATTACTGCGGATTAGCATACGATTGGGGATAATCGAACCAGGACGCACCAGAGATGAGCGCAACCTTACGCTTCCGATACTCGTCAACGGGGGAGACTTTTATGTTGCCAAACGGATGGGCAGATATTTCGGACATGATAGCGGAAGTTCGTCGTCGATATCGTTGAGAAGGATGAGTCTAAACTCCTAGCGGACGCCTTTCAATTAAATCAATTGTATGAATGATCACGTGACTTTTCAGCCATCGCGTGACTCGGTGAGCGCCGTAATTTCCAAAAAAGAGTCGGGCCTCACGAAAATTTGAGAGGCTCCTATACACCATTGGACGCTCTTGCATTGCTCAGCGCTGAACAGCACAGTAAGAACATGGGAAAAGGCCCGGGGTGGTCGATGGTATGTTTACTGTTCAGGAGGCCGTTCCGGAGTATCATGTTATGTGTTCGCGGGCAAGTTATTTGGGCAGGGAAGGGTATGTGGTCCGAAGGGGTTAAAATCATCTAATATTAATAAATAGACCGCACGGAAGACTCTAAGTACTGAGTTGCAAAGGCATTAATTGTTGACATCTGGACTGGCTACAGTGCAGGCGGGTGGCCAGGCTGAAGGTTGCTGCAAGCTAAAGTTCTAGGATACAGCTCGTCATTTGTCCGAACGTCTGGATCCTGCTTCTTCAATTCTGTTTTGACAACGGCACTTCTAGGTGGAATGTAACCGGTGAACTACACCGTTTTTCAAGCACTTTGACAGAAGGGGCGTGCACAAGTAGAGTGTACGTTACATGGGGCTTACAGAACAGGGCACAGCTTAGTAGACATAACCTAACAACTTCCCTCCGACGTTCTTTCGTCGCGCCTCCTCATGGTCCAAGATACCGGACGACGTAGTCTAGACTCAGACTAAGTCAAAAGTGGAATAGTCTGGTAGTTAAAAGACATACAAGAATGATGATTCCGAAACCACGGGACGGGAGGAGCAAATTGACCCAAGATTCAATTTGGGTGACCTGGACATTATAACGCGGGGAAATGACGCCCGCTTTATTCAGCCGGCCGTTGAGTTGGACGACAATTTTCCCGGCACGATGATCATCGATTAATTCGAATTCGCCAATGTATCCTGAAAGGGAGCTCTTAGTCAGTACGTTCAACGAAAATGAACATATGAGAAGGGAGGGGAATATGTAGTCCATAAAATGAGCCCCAAGACGGTGGAACTTCGACCAAGGGCTATCTGAGAGGACAAGAGCTACGATATTTCGAAACGTTAAAACGAGAGGAAGGTCGAGGCAATATCCCGCCAAACGTAGTTATCGTTCCGATGCATTTTGAGAAGAAAAATAGAATGCGGCTGGAACGGAGCTCACCATGACGCTGCATGACACTGAGATACTTTACAATGACTTTTGAGGATGGGCGGATGAGGACCTGACGCTTCCCACGGCGTTCGGCGTTGACGATGTTGTTCAAGCAGTCATTGAGAACAGAAATGCGGACCATGTCTGAAAGCTAGAAGAGAGCTCGGCTTTGAGTGTCGCACTACAGAAAGTACGAGTCAAAGCGGAGCGGACCTGGAACGAACGACGTTAGATGGAGACTTGCGTTGAATGTCGACGAGGGCGCGGTGACCCACGAAATTTGTGGTTGCGACACGTGACTTTTACATACTGTACAGTTTAATCGGTCACGTGCGAAAAAGGGACGAATGAGTTTCCTTGCCCCAATACCCGCCGCCAACCGCCAGCGACAGCGTTAAAGCACTCATAAAAACGACATGGGACGTGTCCGGACAAAGACAACGAAGAGGGCCTCGCGGGTTCTCATTGAGAAATAGTGAGCACATGCCGTGTTGGCCCGCTTTCCTCACCGTACACGACTGATTATCGACAGCTACCCCCGCCTTACGCTCGATTTCCACACCAACAAGCGTATCATCGATGAAGTCGTACGTTGTCCCTTCGTATATTAACTCAGCGAAGCTCACGGCAGTGGCTATCTACAGGCCGTCGTTCCTTCTAAGCGTCTCCGTAACAAAATCTCCGGTTTCACCACGCATTTGATGAAGCGCATTCAGCGTGGACCGGTCCGTGGTATCTCCTTCAAACTCCAGGAGGAGGAGCGCGAGCGCAAGGACAACTATGTTCCGGAGGTCTCCGCCCTTGACACCTCGTCTACTGGGCTGGAAGTTGATATCGACACCAAGGTGGGTGTTGTATTTATTGTCTCGCCAATCTTTGGATTCTTAGTGTATTTCCTCAGGGCCTCCTCGCCGCTCTCAACTTCGACACCATTGCCGTTACGGTTGTCTCACCCACGTCGAATGTTCCGGAGCGTGGTGCAGGGCGTCGGGACCGGAGGGTTGTACCAGGTGCTGGACGATAGGCGCCTCTTGTTCGCTTTACATGCTGCATATGATGTATCCTTCGTTATGCCGACAAAACATTTTTGCCTGTATGTTCAAATTTACCGAACAAGTCGCTGGTATTCTTGTCTGCTGAAGACAGAAAGCTTGTGACGTGCAGGCGGTTATACGTGATAACGACAGCCCATTCTGGTGGCTCAGAGTATATCTGTAGCCTGAGTCTCTATCACATTAATTACAATCGATTGTATGGCCAATTGTCCCGAAAGGCCAGCAGGATTTGGATTCATAAGAACGAGTCAGTCGGGCTTGAAGTTTGTTTATTGCTTAAGCGACCTGTAAGCTTCTCCTTAAAGGTGCACATCCATGGCATCGGCGCCCGCTTTCACTTCAAACCCGCGCAAACAGGCCCACGACTCTGAGAAAGTGAAACTAGCGCAAACGAGAGCAACACATTCACCGTTCTGGGTTGTATGTCGAAGTCCAATATCTGCAAACTCCTTTGTGTTCACTCTTCAACAGCTTTCCCGTCAGCTACAGCTGCGGTTGCAGTACGCTCGCTTAAAGGTAGACCACGGCTGGGTACGTTGCTTAATCCAAGTGACATTGCTCGCTGATCTGACGTACTTCCTGACCTCGTCTACGGGTTTCTGTCCGCCAGCAAAAGCAGAGCCTCAACGAGGTTGAGAACCTTTACTTTCACCACCGCCATCAGCAACACCACCGTCAGCCAGTCCATGTACCTCCAGAGTTAACGGAGCAGCATATCGTCACCGCTTCCGAGGCATTAGAGGAAGACGCAACTGAGGGACAGGACCAAGCCTCCATACCCGGGGTTTCACTAGATACATCTGTTCCAGGACATGATTTGGACGGTGTATTAGTTCTAGATTTAGATCCAACTCAACGGGGTCAAGACTTTTTGTCTGTGGACTATGCTGAACCGGAACCCCCAGGCGATGCTGCAACACATAACCCCACGACTACCTCTTCCATCTATCTCACTCTGGACAACTCACTGAAGACGGGTGCAGGCGAGGTACGGGCGCCATATTCTCCGGCAACATTTTCAACACCCCAGGCCGAGCTACTTGCTAACGTGTACGATGAGGATGACAATGGAGTCACCGTTGAAGGGATTTCCAGAGACGGCCCAGCCCTTGTGGTTAGCTCCTTGAGCTCGGAGTCCGGATCTGCGATGTTTACCGAATCTGTTGCTGAAGTTGCTCCATTCACTAGCGAATCTGGGGTAGTACTTCGAACTATTGCCGACGATGTATCCCAGACTCAACATCAGCCCGTCGCTAATGCTGCACCACGACTTGTTCAAACCCAGCCTCTTCCAAGCTCTGGTTTGTCTATCTTATTATACTGTCTGTGAAGTTACATCACGCTCATTCGCATATCCCATCTCGCAGCGTCGAATGAGAATGCGACTAAGTCTCGCGTAGGCGTAAAACATACTAATACTCAACTTACTTCTACTCCAAGTCGTTCTTCCGCTGCACTGACATATGACTCATTCTGGTCAACTCACGCGGCCAGTGCAACGTCATACGGGTTCGGACCTTACACAAATGGTACGCGCGCGACGCAGGCGCCTTCTTTATCCTTGCCAACAGCTACTGCGGCGCGGGTCCCTGCAGGGCCATTGCCGACCAGCCCCCCACAGGGTGGGGCGGATGCGACGATGGCAGAGCCTACCGCAAGGGATGGCACCCCTGAAGAGCACTCCGCTTGATATAGGCAGAGTGTAATATACTCTTGTTTTCATCTATCTCCCTAGCATTTATGTGGTAACAGTAGATATCATATTGCCATTGCATTTCACGTCTGGTTTAATGTTGAATACGTCTATTACGTTTATTTTCCCCTATTTGGTCTGTTACTTGGTTGGTGGCTCTAGATAGTAAGGGCATACTGGCAGAGCCCCTTGCACCGCGCCGACTCGAACGCATCTCAGTGGGCGATGTTGGCCGGCCATCCTTGACGATAGATTCACGACCGCCATGAGTATCCCAACCAGCGACGCATTATCCCTCAATCTGCGTTCCCACAACCGACGCCATTCGCAAACTCACTCGTCGGTTCCGATAGTCTCGTTCTTTTCTTCACCGTCTGGACAGACCACCAAGCCTGTTGAAAAACACAGCACAGAGACCGCGCAGAAGACGACAATGTCTCTTCGTCACCGTTCGCCAACGGAAGTGGCTTCAGCTTCTAGTGCGCCTTCCAACGGCCATGCTCGCGGTTACGTGCAAGGGCCGGCAAGTGAAGACAGCGACGGCGGCAAAAAAGGGATGAAGGATAGACGAACTATAGATTGGGAATTTCCGCGAAAATTTTTGCACTCTTCAATTGGTTTGTCTGCGTTCTTTTTCACGCATACCTTACTTTAACTCAAGTTACTGCCAATAGGATTTTTTGTCGTCCATCTGTATATATCGCATACCTCGCCGACGAAGGTTGCCATGGTCCTGTCAGCGAGCTGTGCTGTTATCACATCTGTTGACATAGTTCGCCTCCGAAACCCACGCTTCGGTGTAATCTACGAGAAATTTCTTGGGTTTCTTATGCGCGAGTCTGAGAAGGTACGCCAAAGCCCAAACAAATTGTATACCCTTTTGCCGCCCTCATGCTGCAGAAACAGCGGAAAACCAATGGCGTGATTTGGTACCTTCTTGGATGCATTTTTGTTTTAGCCTTTTACCCTCAGGATATAGCAGTCGTGTCTATTCTTATGTACGTCGCCCCTTCCTTCCTTGAAACCCGCGGGATAACCAACCGTCCTACGATGGCCGTTCAGTTTATCTTGGTGCGACACGATCGCATCTTTTTTCGGTCGCCTTTACGGCCCGAGGACAAGACCCCTCCCGCAGTCATTTACTTTTCCTTTCACGAATATCCGCATCCCCCTCCCCTTCGCGCGACGTAAATCAGTCGCAGGCTTCCTAGCAGGGGCGTCAATGGGCTCTCTTATAACATTTGGTTTTTGGGGTTGGTTGGCGCGTTTTAATACGACAGTATCTTCTCTGCCCAAGGCCATATCAGCGTTTGATGGTCCAAATCATCAGCTTGCCGTCCCGGTGTTGGATAAACTTGTAGCCATTTCTGTGGTTACAGGACTCCTTGCCGGAGTCGCTGAAGCAATAGGTATGTCTGTTAGCGATGCGCACATTACCGAATCTTACAACTTGTCGTTTTCGTTGCATGCAGATATAGGATCCTTGGATGATAATCTTACCTTACCAATAATCTCGGGCGGAGTGATCTGGGCATTATTTAAATGCGTCGATTATATCTTCTCATAGAAATCTATACCATTTCTATTTTCATGTTTCTAGCCACTCTGGCTTAGACTTTTTACGAACAATTGATCAGAATTTGTGGTTGTCCGGCATTTTGAAGGGAATCGTGAGGGAAGAATGGGTGGGTTCGCTCGAGGCGAGACGTCGTGTTTGCAATCCTGCACAATGAGGTCCAAATGAACGCTGAGGTTAGATCATCAAATGGGGTGTGTGGTACGACTCAAATGGCGGAAGGCTTCAAGTGACGCTTACTGCCATATCATACCGCCTATCCTACAACAAGCCGTTGAACTGTCTCATCGCATCTCTTCAAGCCCGCCGTAATACACATCTGCATTTTCCTCCAACCACGTCATCCATCGTTTCAGAAACTGACCTCCGTGTTGCGCAGTCGAGGAATCACCGATGACACACTGTGTAACAGTACTCTTTTAGTTTTTGTTGGTCTGCGAAGTCTGCAAATAAGGTGTTTACCATGTGTCGCCGAGCTCGTGTCATCGCAACTACAATCACTCGGTTAGCTCCCCAGACTGGCTTCTGAATGATGATGTTATCTCACCGTTTAGCCGGCGCTTATCTTTCAGAAAGCCAACTTCCCGCTGGACAATTGGAGTATTAGTGATTTATGCGAAACTCAAAGAGACGTTCTGGGGATTAAAAAAAGTTGCACACTTTTTCATTGCTACGAACGAGACTGATAATGACAGCTTCTTTTTCGCGGCCCTGCATGCCGTCAACCGTGCCGACTTCGAGCTCGACGCCGTACGAAACGGACAGAAGTGAAGATATCAATGTCACTTGCGCCTGATATCTACAAACCAGTGCACATCAGCAACCAAAGCAACAGAGGACGACGCCCGCCTACGGTGTTATAACGGCTATTTGTACGGGAAGAACACCCGCGGCGACCTGTTTTGAACTTGAGACCCTCGATACCCCTATGAGACAAGCTACGCTCACCAATCTATCAACCCAGGATTTCACGAGTACGGCTTCGTTTTCGTTGGATTTGCTACCTTCATCTCCGCGCTCGCTGCTCTTTTCATAGTATTCGCAACCAGATGTATCAAAGAAGACGAGAGGTGTATTCAAGGCATCCGCGGACCCCTCAGGTTCATTATTGATCATATTATCTAGATCCTTTAATAGGTGGGCTTCGACCGATTTATCTGAGCGGAGACGTGAACTGTAGAGCACTTTTGAGGGGAATGCACAGATTGCTTTGTGCATCCTGTATCCTGAAGGTTCGTAACTCTGACCAGCAACCGACACGACTCGTTACGTACCGATACTGTACTTCCAGCATTTTTATAATGGAGGATCCGTGGATTTGTTCAAGCCTTCTAAACATAGTGGTTGTTAGAGTTTTCGGCGGACGCAAAGTCCGAGAAGAAGTCCGAGTAGTATCTTGTGTCGAGGGATCGCCGCTCATTTGTCGATCTTCGCAGCTCTCTGAGTCACTAGATGAATGTTCACTGCTTGTGCCAATATCCCTGCTACCGGGTGGGACTATGTTCTGTCGCCCAGGATGACTGGATTTCTTGATATAAGGTTTTGCTTCGTTTGGTTCTTGACGAACCTTTGTCTTTGTTCTATCAACATGAGCAAGAACAGTAGGCGGCAGCTGCATTGGATCTCCCGCCAGAATGAGCTTCTTGCCTTTGAGAACCGGAATCCAGCAAGCCTGCAACTCAATATTAGACGAATCTTGATACGGATTACCATTAACGAACGCACTGCTTCTGTAAGTAGGATTATGATTAGCCCACAAATCTCCTCCTTTGCAAAATTTTTAAGAAACAGCTTACCTAGAGCCTGAGTGGCCTCATCAATGATCACAATATCAAAATCCATGCCGTCAAGGACGCGACCACCAGCCGAATGGCAAGTTGCCAGCACGACCTATGACAACGGCATGGTCCAGTCCCCTTTTTGAACGCTTCGGAACCGGAGGAAGCAACACACTCACCTGTGCTTCCGTTAAGACACTCCTGACCACATTTTTTTCACGTTTACGATATCTACAACAAAATCACTTGAAGGTGGCACACACGGACATTTGGTCATCACGACACTCACTCTTTTCGCAATTCTTTTATGTCATCCCATAGCTTCCGTCGCTCCTCGCCCCTCGGTTTTCTACCCTTTTGACCCTTTGCATTTCCCGATACAAGCATCAAGGATTTCGAAAGTTCGTCTTGGACATCCTTCACCAGCGTAGCCTATAAATAACTGATCAGTTTCAGTTCGGATCTTCCAGTCCACGGCTTTAATCACCTGTTCGCTATATCGGGTTTGTGCGTCTAACGTAGCACGGACGGACTGGGCGGACCCTTTAACCCTTGCAGGATGACCGATTCTAGTGCACTTGATCGGAGTCATGCCTGCCGGAGGCGGCAAAAGCAGTCTTTCCAATATATTGTCTACGGATAGATTTGAAGCGCCACAAACAAGGATTTTCCGTGCCGGCAAGAGCTTTGTCGAAGTACCAGACCCCCGAGGGAATAGCGATTGCCTGATTATTTCCAAAAGAGTATGTGTCTTCCCGGTTCCTTTCACAGGAAGTCAGTTGAAGGTACGATGTAACACGCAGTAGCTACCCGGTGGTCCGTGGATGCAAGCAATTTCCTTAGATCCGACAGCAAACAAAACCGCACGTCGCTGACTTTCATTTAGCGAGGTATCGTAGAATGCAAGTTCATTTATATCTGCCGGTGCCGTAGGGGAGTTCACACCGAGAAGAACATTGACTACGGCCAACGTGTCAGGATGTAACGATAGCTTCACCTAACAAGCAAGCAGGCCCTTTTAATCATCATTTTCCGGAGAAAAATGACCTAGTACTTGCTCCTTTGTTAAATAGGTCTGGCACTAGTGTTTGTTGAAGAGAGCGGACCGTCTTTTCCATCCTAAGGCGGCACTTATTATATTTTCTCGCGCATATAACCGAAACGTACCGGTCGTGAGTTACGCTGTTCGCCAGTTTAACTCTTAAATTCGGAGGACTTCAGCAAAACACCATGATAAGGGCGCGCAAACATACAAGCGACACATGTCCGGAAGGTCAATGTCTTCACTGGATTCCCGGTTCTTAGGGTCTACGGCAAGAACTATCCGAGAGTCTGAGACCTGAGGAACATATTGGAAGGAGACGGTACAAAGCAGAAATACGTTGAGCCGTTTACCTTGTAAACTACACCCTCGACATCTGCTACGCCGGCGGATGTTTCTGGCTTTATTGTTTTCTTGCTTTTCGATACCCTGGAAGATAGTGAGTGTGCTTCTACACGTCCGATGTCTCCGGGACTTTGTAATAAGCAAGGCGAAATCTTTAGAACAACTCATTCAGCACATTATATTGGAACATTTACACACCGAAATGTGTGAGCAGGCAGAGCAGCATTTTCACCGAGAGCAGGTGGTCGACCGAGTTCGATCAGACTGAAGAAGGCGAGATGGAGAGGATGAACGACCTCCACAACAAAAAGTCTTACTTTCTACCGCCCATTCCAACCTGAATGTTTATTACGGAAAGGTTCAATAATGCAAGTCCTCTCTGCTCCAATAACTTGGGACTGCAGTTCGACAGTAGCAGTGTATTTTGTTCAATTTCAGCATTCTTTTCGAGTTCCAGTAGACTCAGATGTCGATCAAAGAACAAAGAGATGACATTGGGATCAGGCATGATGTTCTCGGCAGTGAGAAACTAATAAGGCTTGAGGTCCTGGGACGAAAGTTGCACATACCAGCCTCCGTTGGCATCATACGGTCCCGCTCCGGGCTTCGCGATGGTCACGTGATGGTCGGTGTAACGCACGCCTCGCAGGAGTCGGTGCGTGTTTAACTGCTATCTAGTTCGTGCCACTATTTGGCCAATATTAACTTCTTCAGAGTCCAGCCAGCTCTCCCGATCTAACTCGCATTGGCTTTGGAGAAGCAGCGGCTGGATAATACATGATCATCATCTACCCTAAGTTCTAACTAAAAGCCTTGCTTGAAGTTCTTCCGATCTGCGTCTTTCGTGCACCGGTTCTACGGGTATGAGCTTCAGCCAAGCCTCCAATGGTTCGGACTGGTTGTCTAGACTTTAAATTATCTTAACGGAAACGAGGGAAAGATTATCGCTCGATAGCCCATTTCCGGAGGTCTGTCACGGCCATTTGTTTTGGTGCCATATTGCTTATGCTAAGATGCCTTACAACGTACATCTAGCCCGCGGAGCAGCGTGCTCCGATAATTACGAAATGCCAAAATAACTTCCCATGAGCTTACGCAGAGATGAAGACAGGAGGACGAAACGTTTAAGAAAATGGTATCGCACGAGCGAGGAGCGAATAAACGATACGTTCATCATGATCACCGACGCGCCAATTTGGACATACAACAAAATTATCATCAATAGACGAAGTAGCTTCCCTGGGGCCAAATTCTCTCCAGCTCTAATGCGTCCCATGGCTTGTATTTCTTCTGAATGACGTCGCATGCTCGCTTATTCTCTGCCACTTACGGATGTCCGGACCTGCTTACGAGCCGTCACTTGATCGCCAGGATGAAAGATCTGTGGAACGGGCGCCAATGCGCAAGTGCGTACGGGTATCGGGAGGAATATGACGGCCCGAACCCGGTATAATCGTTTAGCAGACGGGTTTAGAAGCGTAAAATTCGCTTTCCGAGTAAACATGATCTGTCCGTGATCATGCGCAAGCTGGTACGTGTTATGTCCGATTTGTAATATGTCTATTAGCCGTCCAGTTCTATAGCCTGGTTCGCATCCCATGACTACGTGGCCACCTCGTCTGGTCGACGTTGAAATCTCGGGTCTTCTCGTCGTTCACATGACGAACGGATGGAATTCGTTCGCTCCCTTACCGATTCTCGGTTTAGTTTACAGCGAACGTCGAAGGCTGTATATAAATGTATCAACACCCGCTGCCACTTGCCTCATGATTGCACGGAAGAGAATCCCGCCTTCCCATCGGAATATAAATTCAACAAGTGGACCTTCAGGCGACCTGAGAGCATCGTTGGACTGTCTTCATGTATCATCCCATCGTTTTTACGTTCGTCATTCTCCAGCTATCAAGCTTCATCCCTTTCCACGCTCTTGCCAGTACTCTGGCCACAGCTAGCTCAGACCACATCGTCGACGTCGGCTATGCAAAGTATCGTGGAAATTTCAGCGAGCCATACAGCGTTGCATTTCTCGGCATACCCTATGCGGAACCACCTATTGGCGATCTCCGGTTTCGAGCTCCTGTTGTGCTGAATACAAGCAATCTGCGAGGACTTGGAGTTATCAACGCGACAGACTACCCCGATTTTTGTGTGCAAGGGAGCATAGGAGAGGGTGATGCAGGGGGTGCCGGAAGTGAAGATTGCTTGAAAGTCAACATATATGCGCCGGTCAACGCAACATCCCGGAGCAAATGTCAGTCAACGCGAGCAGGTATTTTCTACGACATCCTGACATTTATTTGAATGCTAGTGCCCGTCCTATTCTACATACACGGGGGAGGTGAGTTACTCATCCTCATTTTAGACAAGTTCGTCGCATTTTAGAGTTCTAGGTTATGTATATGGCAATCCCCGCAATTGGCCCTTTGACCACTGGATTAACCAGTCTCCCAACGTCGTGATTGTCTCCGTGTATTACCGGCTCGATTCTTTCGGGTTCCTTGCTCATCCCGCCTTTTCATCTGATCCGTCGCTCGGGGACCTCAATGCCGGGTTCCAAGACCAAATACTTGCTTTACTATGGGTGCACGACAATATAGCCGCGTTCGGGGGCGATCCAAGCCGAGTGACAATCAACGGCCAGAGTGCGGGCGCGAGTAGTGTGGAGCTGCATCTCGTTGCGAATCAGGGTCCGGAGAGACTCTTCTCCGGGGCCATAGCACAAAGTGTTGACCGGGAAATATTACCGTTGCCGGAACAACAGGAGGTATGTGTGGAGTATCACAAGGTTTCAGGCTGGGTCTTGGATTGAATAATTATACCTACAGCCCTTGTTCGGTTTCTACGCAGAACAAGCGGGATGCGGCGGCCTTAGATCCACCAGCGAAACCATTGCTTGCCTAAGGACATCAACAATAAGTGCACTCGCACGTGCTCAAGATGCTGGATCTTCGTTGTGAGTACTTTGATTTTTTTCTGGTGATTGACCACCCTATAACCCTTGCAGCAACTCGACACTGTACAACAAATGGCGTCCAGTCCTAGACGGAGTGATCATATCAGACTATCCCACCAGACTTCTTGCAGAAGGCAGGTTCACACACGTGCCTGTGATCGCGGGGTGAGTACGCATCGCTCATGGGACGGCTTACCTTAATACAAAACGCCCCGCCGAATAAGTGCAACAAGTAACGAAACGGGAGGAGGAACCGATAACCTTACGGCTGTCCTCCACCCGGCTTATCCTTTGCTGACAGCCGAAGAACTCGCCGAATACAACAAAGTATACGACCCGGCACAATTTTCGTCTCAAGATGAGTGGATCCGTACGGCCACTGGTGAACCGGGACTGCGCTGCGGGGTAAGTTCACTTCACCTTTTCGCGCGTGTGCCACTTTGTTCAAAGAAAATTCGTGCTCTAGAGAGAAACAATTGGAAACGCAGGAGTCATACACTCAAGCGCATGGGCATACCGATATAATCAGCCGAATCCTACGCAGGACGAGCCTGGAATTACAGAACATGCGGCCGAGAACTGGATGATGTTCCTGGGCACAAACACTGGGTGAGATCAACGCGCATTCGTTGCGCCTGCACCCCTGAGTTCTGAGGTTTTCACCCCTCGCTTATAAAGTACGAACGGAAGCACGGTATTCACCGGCCTTGATCGTGTGGAGACGGCGTTCAGTGAAGAACTAATAGCCTACTGGCTTTCGTTCGTGCGCTCGGAGAATCCGAATACATTTAAGCTGGCGCGCTCGCCCAGTTGGCCCGATTTCTCCTCAGGAATAAGGTCTGTGCTCCAGCAGGATCCAGGAAATACGACGACTACGAGCGGGATATATATAGAGGATGAGTTTGCTGGAGACTCGAGCCGGTGCGCTTTTGTAGCGTCAAAGGTATCGCATATGCAGGACTAGCGATGTACATAAATGGAAATGTGTTCGCACGCTGTATTTAGTTGCGACCTTAATATTCAAACCGCGTGGCTTAGCAGTCAGCGTCAACGGGCAGTATGGCCAGCGTTTCTGTCTCTCGTCCCCAGTCCATCGTCTAATGGCCGTCCCCTCTCCCTCTGTCCAAGCAGGCCCAAGCGCACGCGTCTCATCCAGGAAACGACCTGCATCTGCATCACTCTCTGACGCTGACACTCTCAGCACAAACACTGCGTCGACGTCCACAATGAGGTCAAACACCGCCGCGGTCGACGCGCACAAGAAAAAGAGGAGGAGGAGGAGAAAACCTTCCGTAACAAAAGCAACTCCCAGTTTCGTAAGGACGATTCAAAGAGACGACAACTCACCCGTTTCCAGCGGATCGGGCTCGCTCAAGGTCTGTCGCAAACTTCGTGACGGTTGTCGGCGCAATTTTTAATTGGTTTATTGGTATTTACTCTGTCAGGGGAAAGAGCGTGCAATTGTACTTGATGATGTCCCAGAGCTACCAAGTGAAATCGTACCAGATGCCAACGGCGAATTGGCATCGCTGCGAGAGAAGATAGAGCAGCAGACCACCGTAAGCAACAATAACCTCTTCATTCTACTGCTTCTGAGCTGCACGTGTACAGCTCTTGACGACGCACAAAGACTTTTTTGCTGCCCTGGCGCCGTCGTTGACGTGTCAAATATGTCTAGAACCTATGCATAGGCCGTATGCACTGGCTCCTTGTGGCCACACCGCATGTTATGGATGGTGAGTCTTATATTCAATCCTCTTTGTCTCTGGATTCCAGTTTTAATGTGCTTTCAGCTTGATCGCGTGGTTTCGCGCTCCTCCTCAACATATCACGCATCCGCCGCCGCCACATTTGGCGCACAATTTTGACAGGGAGGACCCCAGCTTACTTGCCCGCGACACGCCTATGCTCCTCAGAAAGGAAAAGACATGTCCGCATTGTCGAGCAGTAGTACGCGAAGTACCAGTAGAAGCTTGGGGGATTAAGGACATAGTGGCCCACCTTTTTGCGAGCAAAGGAAACATGGCAAAAGACCTGTATCCGGATCACGTTAAACCGCCGGAAACACGTGAAACGGGCATAAGCCAACCCAGCGCCGATGCTTGGAAAGGTGTATTCAAGCCGGACCATGCTCGGGCTCAGGCCATCTTCAACACACTTATCAACCTGGGCACCGGTGGAGGGGCTGCTGAAGCGAACGAGGACAGGGGGCGGGACGGAGATCGCGGCTTTTACGACGACGAGGACAACGTGTACAGGTGCACGGTGTGCTATCATGAAGTTTGGGATGGTATCTGTACAGCGTGTGGCCGACTCTATCCAGGTCTTCTCGACCATGCGGAGGAAGACGACGACGGGGACGACGACGGCGGCGACTGGATGGATGCCGAAAACTTTCAAGAGGAAGACTGGATGGATGCACACGGAGATGCCGACTACGGAGATCCTGACGACGACGTGTTAGACCTGCACGAAATCTTCGGCGAGTTCGCGCGGAACGCGCGTCTCATGCGAGCCGCAAACCATCGCGAGGACGAGGAAGAAGGATATGAAAGCAGCTTCATCGACGATGAGGAAGGGGGAGCGAGAATTGAAGAATACCACTCCGCCGAAGAAGCTGGCCGGTCCGGCTCAGGGGATGAAGCTGGAGGCACTGACGAGGGTAGACCACGCCCGCTGCCCCCCACACGTATCATGCGCACCGCCCGCCGACATAGCGCAGACCCTGCGAATACCACTATACATCTCAGCGACTCGGATTCGGACGCTTCAGGCCATGTTGCAAACTACCGAAGGCGACGCGGCCCGCGTGCTCTTATTGACTCGGATGCTGAAGACGTCGATAATAGTGTTGAACACGTTGGACCTGCACTCACACACCAACCGGCACCGAGGGCTGTCCGGCCAATAGTCGTTGATTCTGATTCAGGCAGTGAGGATGGCAGGTGCGTGGATCAGTCCCTGTTATGGTTGACTATGAGTTACACGCATTGACCTTTGAACACAGGCGCTCGGACACTGATGCCGAGGAGGTTGCCGTTTTTCGCTCACGATCACTTTCCAGGGGAAACAGCATTTCCGGGGATGATAGTGATGAATTGTCTGAACACCGGTACTTATATGCTTACCGCATTTAATTTTTATCCATTCTCATCAACATTTGGCAGGGAATTCTACGGGTCAGGTTCAGGCTCATCGCATTACAACGACGCATTCTCCGACGAGGATAACGGGATTAATTGGTCAGACTGATGCGCTCTTCTCCGTTGTATGTGATCTGTATATAATGTTTTAAAGGCTGTGGACCGAGAATGTGATATAAAGTATTTCAACGCGTGTGTAAGCTATCGGGAGGTTGTGGCAGATTAATCGACGACCGAGTCAACGATTGTCAGTCCTTAGTGATGCCGAGACGGTCAGGTTTGTCAGGAAACGAAAGGCACACTGGTTCCGTCGTTGGTCACGATTGCCCAGATGGTGGCTGCTGCGCGCAGGGCAGGCCATCAACAAATCAAACTTTAACTCTGTTACGATGTGCTGGTTGTGCCTGATCCGAAGCCGTTAAGTATTTGTCACCAAAACCAGTGCCAAATAAATCGCATGCACTGGCGAGTCCGACTGCGACTGACTCTTGATTCTCTCCCCTCTTGCAGACTACATTCCATATCCGAGACCTCCAAGAAAGCTGAACGACACGTATGACCTTCGGAGCCTGCAGAGTTGAAAGCTGTGGGGAGCACAGCCTGCCTGCCTGGGGCCGCACCACCAGTTGGTCTCCGCAGCACAGGCGCCGCCATACCGCCGCAGCCTTTGCAGTGATGGCGACAAGCCGCTCGATGGTGTGGCCCGACATGCACAGGGCGGGGTCTGTGGGATCTTAGAGTGTTGCGCTGACGCGTAGCCCGGACGGGGGGAGCTGCGGCGGCATGAGTCATCCCGAGCCAGTGCTCTGATTGGTCGACGGGCGCCGTGACGCTGACCAAGGCGGTGTATTCGTCAGCCGGCATCGGTGAGTCAGATGGACCGCGAACAGCCGGGAGAACGCCGAGAGCCGGGTACCGTACGTCACCTCGAGCGCCTCGAAGAATATTCGAGAGGGAGGGGCGGCTCCACCCGGCAATAACATGAATGGGATTTACATCGCCGTCGGGTGCTCTTGGAGCTGGGCTATGTTCGCCCTAGTGCATCCGCCGAGTCAGTCCACATTACCAAACAATCTCATATCCTTTTGCCGCCTATATAAGTCGGAAGGCTCACTCACTTGCTTCCGTCATATTGACTCACAATCCGCCCCCGGCTATAAAACCAGTCGCTCAACCCACTCGCCATCTCAATCCCGATAACATGACCGCAGCAGTTACCGCCAACGGCTCCTCTTCGCCACACTCGTCTCACCCGTCTTCCCCCCCTTCCAAATCTTCCCCGCTCGCCTCGTCTCCTGATGCCCCGTCATTCGATCGGGACGACTTCCTCCGTTTTGCCCAGAACGCACTTGCTAACGCATACCGCGAGCAACTCGCCCGCCAGCGAAGCGCCGGGACACATCCACAAACACCAGCTCCTCTGGAGGATCGTGTCATGAAACCACGCATTCACATGTACGAGTCCTACGACTCGCCGCGCACCATGATAGCAACGCTGGAGCTGCCGGGGCTGCAAAAGAGCGACATTGCAATCACAGCTCGTCCGAACGGCGACCTTATCGTCGCAGGGGAGCGGCGTCCTCAGCACTTGCAATACTTGCATGCTGCCCAGGGCTCACATAACGACTCGGACAGCGAGCGTACGGAGAAAGGGCGCACCGTATTCAACGAGCTCAAGTTTGGAAAGTTCCAGAGAGTTATACGTCTCCCGAACGGAACGGATGTACGTCGATCGTGTTTCCCTTAGCATAAGGAGAAACTAACTTATTTTACAACAGCCTACTCGCATCAATGCCTCCATGGACGATGGAATGCTTACCATATGTTGGCCTCTGCCCGATCCGAATTCGTCAAGTCCGCCATGCAGCCCGTCAGAGGAAAGCCAGCGTCCGCAAGGCGACGATGTAACAATGGAGGAGACGGACACAAAACGCACCACTCTTCGCAGCTCTTAGGCTTCAGAAACTTTCTGAAGCACAGGGCCCATTTCCGGCTGTCTGCCCTGAGCTTTCGCGCCTTCTCGCGGACGTTTCGGTGAGTCTCGGGCCTGCTTTTCCCTCTCCCCCTGAAACTCGGGATCCGTTCTTTTCCATATTTTCTTGGCCCCTCTTTGCGATGCTCTCTGCGACGCGATACTGTACTTGCCATGTGCATTTAATACTTCACGCCTATTCTTACCCCACTACACACCTTTTCCTGCCGACTTCCTCGTGTTACCCTCGTTTACCTCTGAAACACTACTGACGATTGCTTCCGCTTGCAGTGCACCCGTCTTTACTGCTTCTTAATACACCTTTTGCCGGTAATCATCGCGCCCATACCGACTAGCTACGACTCCATTCGAGCGTCTCGCCAAGAAGCTCCGGGACCACATTTCCCGATAGCCGCCCCATGCTGTACTGCTTCTATTATTATCCTTGTCGCGTTTATGCAGAAACCTCGGCAGCCTTGCTGCGGAGCTGTCACTTTCGGTTTTGGTCCTTGGGTTTCAGCTGTATGTTCAGTTCGTTATCCTCCCCCCTCACTAGAAACTTGTCTTTGCTGCGATATTATATAACCACATCTGTAATGGTCTTTATGTTCTGCTTCATACACGCTCTCCGGATTATTTATTTTGGTTCTTTGTATTATGTTCTGGGCATTGTTTTCGTCTCTACGTTTATCAGCACCTTTTCATCTCATCTTTGCACCTCTTTCTTACCTTTTGGGCATTGTTTCGTGGTAGGGGGTCGACAAGCTCCCGTAGCTCGCTGCTCGACACGCATGTACTCCTAACTCTGTCTTTTTTTCCGATATTACGACTCTGGCCGATAATACACGCGATTCACCGCCTCTCTTCTCCCCCTAATATATGGAGTCCGGTCTAACCTTTCTGGGGATAAGTCACAACACGTTTTAACTTGTGGCCAACGTCGTTAGAGCATGCATTCAAATACGCCTAACTAAGGTTAAGGCTAGTCGTGATAAATCGAGAGTTACGGCCGTACACACACTCCAGACGACTCCGCTTCCCCGCCGTCAGGCTTCCGGGATTTGGAAGTCATTGGTAGTTTATCCTTTGCTAACAAGCTGTACATTGTACACTTCACTTGTATCTGAGTCGCCGTAGTCGGTTCACCACCCGACGTCCGAGTCATTAGTACGAATTCCTAGTCAGCCCCCTTCCCCCCCTTTAAAAAAAAATTAAACAGCCTTAAGCGACTACAAGCCGGTCTGTGCTACCGGAATTGAAGCCGGGCCCAGCGACAACGAAGCGGCGGGCAGTGGTGCCAGTGCTCACTTTCCCGACCGCATATGCGTACTAATAGCATTTTGAAAGAATGCTATGGGGTGAACCCAGCGGTCCCCTCAGTGCACCGCCCAAACACGATCCGCCAGCCGCATACTTTCTGCGGCAGGCCGCAGAATGGCGCTTACAGAGTGCTGCAATCAAAATTGTCTTGAGTCATACATGCACCTGCGTATACAGCTGCGGACCTCGCTGTAATAGGAATGGAATCGCGAGATGATGCTTCTGCACGCTGACCTATAGTAAGCCGGACATTCTCCTGCGTGTATGTATGTAGATGTGGCTTTAAATTTGATCACAGCACTGGCAGAAGCACCGAAGTAGACGAAATCGTCGTTGGGCGCGTGATGTCCCCAGTAAACGAAGGGCGGACCAGTCCCTAGTAGGTCCGCGTGTCCATGCAGATCGCAGCAGCCTGTGAGTACATCCCAAGGTCTAGTCGCACGGAGCCGCGAGGTGGTACATGGCCGGATGGCAGCGTCAGATTCAGATCCTGAGCCAGCCAGAAGTTCTAGAGGCGAGCAGCACCGCAACGAGTGAATCATTGCGTATGTGCCTCGATTCAGGGCCAGCAGAAAGACAATCATTGCGATCGAGTCAGCTGAGGCGGGTTTCCTTCCGCTATGTAGTTATCCGGGGGAATGTAATGCGCAACTCCATTTTCACAAGACCGGCCAAATTTTCCCCCTCCTGCTACTCGAGATTGCGTTTGCGACGTGCGTTACATTGCGGCCAGTGCGGGATGAAACGCGAAGAAATAGAAAAAGGTGCCGTGCCATATAATAAGTACGGCCTTACTGGTTCCGGGCGTGAGTGGCCGGCCGTACTATGGGCCACATAGTATGTGTCGGCGTCTATTTGAGGGAAGTAGCAGGAGTTCGGTTGATTGAACGAGTCACAACGGGGTTATCCTTTTCGGCAGTCCGCCTGAATAGCAACAAGTTGTGGTTCCAACAGGAAGTGGCCGCTTAGGGCTCTAGCACATAACTGGATGATGCTGTATACGGTTCATCATAACCATATCTTTTTAAGAATCGTGATGTGAACCGACGAAGAGCATGCCATCTCCGAGTCCCCGAGACAAATAACCGAAGCAAGGGAGCAAAAAGATATGGTAATCAGTACTGGGAAAAGGGAATCAAGTCAAGGGCTATATTTGACGAACGGGTTCCTTCAGCTTGATGCAGAGTTGTGGCAACTCATTACCTGTAGTATTGCGTCTTCGACTCGAGTCATATTGAAGTACTGCCAGTGTATCTAACGCCAGCTGGCAAACTGCGTACAGAGCCACCAACTTCACCATCGTGCAATGCACGCAAAGAGCGCATTGATCGGGTTTTATGTCCCCAGGCGAACTTAATCCTGTCAAGTCCAACGTCCTGAAGTGTAAAAACACTGTTAGCACACTAGCGCTGGCTTGCAAAGGCGCTTACCAACCTGTGGACTGTGTAACGTTAAACGGTCTAACCGCGGAGTCCGTCATCTACGGCGCCAGTGGCAAAGAGTGTCAGCGTACAAAAAAAACACGAGCGTCTCTTGTTGTCCTCGCGTGCCTTAGGAATAATTAGATATTCAAGCCGGGAACTAGGAAGCTGAATGGACGGCGGTGACGGTGTGTTCCTAACTTGAAAATACCACTATGCATATTCCGATCACGACGCGGGTCGGGGTCCGAGTCGAAGACGCCGGCGTCATCCGGTCCAGTAAGTCAGCGCCACTGCGGGGTTCCGGAGCAAGTACCGTACTTCCACTTTGTTCCTTTGCCTTTTTTCAGTTTGATCGGAGACGGCAGTCTGCCCGGGGTTTCGAGGAGATGCATATCGATACATTATATGTGGACTAAAAAAATGCTCGCCGAAGCCGTAGTCGCCGGAACGGACAGAACATCATCATTAAGCAGTAAATGGATATGTGGATCGGAACGGTCGGTAGGGTCATAACCAGTCTTACTTATCAATTAAGTTGGGGTACGAGGACAAATCCTTAATCTGCATAACGAGGCCCCGTCCGGCGAAAGTGAGATATCTCCTCCTGATTCTGACCACCACACAACTACTGAGCAAAGGCATTACCATTCACAATCGGTCAGCTGTATCTTGCTGAAGTGGTAAAGCGGCTTCAAAGACGAGTCGAGGGAACACAACAGACTAGACAGTAAGCACCCCCCACCCCCCCACGGAACCAAAAAAGTGTGAACCCTACGTCTCGACCAAAACCAAAAACCAATATACCAGGAGAAGATATATACGGAAGTTGGGACTCCGTTTTGAAGAGTACGTAGCAAAGCCAACCGACCACCGAAGGAGGATCAGCATAATCATGGTAGGTTCGACGCTACGATGCTCTTTTATATCCTCAATTTTTGCCTTCTGCCCTGACCTTCTTTTCATTAAAGAGGCGCGCTTGTGCACGTGCAAGTCGACCCGGACACTCCCGACGTGCTGATGTTCTTTGGCCCCGAGGACCGAAGTTCAGAGGATTGAAAAGCATTATTGACCTCAAACTGTCCCTCGCAAAGGAAGAAAAATGTAAAATGTAAAGAGACCCAAGAAGAGTCCACTACGTCTCATTCTATATTAGTTGGCGCACGAGGGAGGAGGACAGCGACAACATTTCTAGGATTAAGGAACTCCGATTTGCGACTTTTAGTGGTGACCGCCCCTTTCCATATGTGCGATGTGGCCCGCCTTGCTTGTCTGCCACGCGTCGACCTTCTTTGCGTACGCGTAAACCGCGTATCCTACACGGTTGGGAACATATCTTTAGTAACACCCTAGGTTAAACTTTTGAGAGGGACGCACCGAGGCCGAAGGGAACGACGACGTAGGGCAGGTGACCCGCAATACGCGTGAAGCCGTTGAAGAGGTATCCGGAGAATGCACCGCGCATTGCCGACTGGCGGAAAGACGATTGCGCTATTTAATGCGGTAAGTCGGGGGAAAGGCAGCGGAAAGGATGGACGAGAGAACGCACAGTATTGGATTATACCCTTCTGCTTGGGCGAGCCCAAGTCACCCCACCAACCCATCTAAGCACCATGGCAGCAAGTTGTCAGCTATTTCAGTCCGTGTGGAAAGGCGTCGTCGTCGTCGCCGTCGTGCGGAGAAAGTCGGAGGAAAAGGCAAGAAAAAGACTCACGTAGTGTTTGCCTACAGCGCGGGTCCTCGTCAGATTTTATTCATCTACAGGCGAAAATACGACGGACCTCCGGGCATCTCGCCAAGGTGCTGCATTCTGACCTGTGTCGGCCGCATTGTCGCGCTCGCTGTTGATGTCGGTGTCGAGGTAGAGAGTGCTGGAGGTTAAGTAAGGAGGACGCGGGTATTGCCGGGACCCAAGCAGGGACAAAGATCCACGTCACGGGCCCGGCGTCACCTCAAGACTCAAGTCCTCCTACCCGCTGCAACCACAGCGAGCAGCACAAGTCCCATGTACGCCTGAGCATATTTATTTACTGCAGCGCTCGCATCTCTTACTTGCTTACTCTGCAGTTGCGCGATGATCACGCACCAGACACTATATAACCTCGCGAACGCCCTCGGGCTGTGCGCGGTGTTCTCTGTGCTCGCGTACCACTTTGTCGCCGTCAACGCACGCCAGCTGCAAACTGGATCTACTGCAGCGCGCCACTAAGCCGCTTGCTATCAGACCGCAGAGCGGGTCCTGTCCGCTCCCCGCTCGCGTACGTGCATTTGTACGGGCCCCCTGCAATTTCTGGCTCATGCATGCCCGCAGATACACTGGAGCGGTTCTTACTTATTTGACTTGGGTATTTAATGGACAGTAATAAAGAGCGTGCTTGTGCCGCCCCGTGGAAGTCTTCGCGACCTGTTAATGGTACCACGAAGAAGACTCGGGCACGGAGGGCTACGGATGCATTCCGACGTTGTGTGAAATAGAGTACGAAAAGATAGATAGAGAAACAGGAATAAGAAAAATTAAGTAAAGGGGAAAGCGTCGAGCCGAGCGGCGACAGCGTAAGGGGCGATCTGGAAGAGATGGCGATCTCGTCTCCCAGTTGCCAGCTGCAGTCGCCCCATCCGCCCCGCCCCTCCTCCATTTTCTTTTCCGTCGTTTATTTCCTCCCCCGTCCCCTCTCTCTTTTCTTATCCTCCTCGTCGCCATCTGGGATGTGCAGCAGCGCAGAATCCCCGCAGTCGCCCGGTGGCGCTGGCAGCCGCATAGGGAGTGTGTGACCGTGAGCTGATGTGACCGCTCGTAACAAGCCCCTCTGCTCTCGTTCGAGTCGGACGACGAAGACGAGTCGCGCTCGTCGACCTCAGTGTCTTTCCCCCCCGGCCCGCCCTACACCCGTCCTCGTCGCCGTCGAGCACACGTCCCCGCCGCCACCTCGCTGCACTCGCACACCCCGACAGGCCGACGACGGCGCAGAAACGAGCCGCCAGCGCTGCCATCAAACAACCGACCGCCGCAACCAATATCTGCGACCACACGGATTTCCCAGACGCCCCTTTCTTTTGTTCCATTTTTCGCTCTTCCGCCCGCATCTGCTTACGCGTGAGTACCGTCCTCCCTGCTCTTTTCTCGTATCCGTGCGGTGCGGCCTGCGTATCTCGAATTTGATCCCCGCGCGGGTCCCCGATCGTTTCTCCCCAACACTGACTCAGTCCTCGTCCGCACAGACCAGCCCAAGGTCCCGTGACGACGCTCCTCCCGCCACAAGCGCGTCCCCGCACACTACGACCACGCACGCGCCGCACACAACCACACCCCGACGCGCACCCACCACGCACATGTCGCCATGAACGGCTACCCCTACCCCCAGCAACACCCGCAGCTTCACCAGCAGTCCGCAGCAGCAGGCGCCATCAACCCCGCAATGCTCCAGGGCCTCGCACAGAACCACGCACAGGGCCAGAGCGGCGGCTCTATCAGCCCCAGCCAGCTGCTCGCCCGCCAGGGCATGATGGGCAGCCCCGTCGCCGCCATGGGCAGGATGGGCACCGCTGGCATAGGCATGCCCAACGTAAATATGGCCAATATGGCCTCCATGGCCGGCATGAACATGGGCATGGACGCTATGAACATGAACATGAACAACTTCAAGGGCATGGACGCCGGCTCGACGATCAACCCCGCCATGCTCGGTGCTGGCTCTGTCTCTAGCCCCGGTGGCTCTTCCGCGGCTGGAAACACGGTCAACGGTACAATTAATCCAGCGATGATGCTCGCTGCTGCCAACAGTGGAGGCGCCGGCAGCGGCATGTCCGGTATGTCGCAGCAGGAGCTGCAGAAGGTTATGGCTCAGCGGCAGGCCCTTGGTATGGCCGGGATGGGTGGAATGAGTGGCATGGGAGGAATGGGAGGCATGGGAGGGCTAGGCGGGATGAGTGGGATGGGCATGAACATGGGGATAGGAGGGATGAACATGATGAATAGTAAGCAGCTTTCCGTCTCTTCACATTCTCCCTTATATACCGCCCCTTCTTCCGTTATTATATCTTTGATGATATTCATAAAATCTCAATACCGGTTACTGATTAACTAACGATGTGATCCCGCAGGTGGAATGACGCCCCAACAACAGCATGCGATGATGCAGCAATACCTCGCACATCAGCAACAGCAGCAGCAACATTCACAAAACTCGAAAACGAATCTGAACGCAAATCCTGCCGCGAATGCAAATCCGTACCCGTCTGCATTTGGAGGGATGGGCCAAAACATACCGGGCGCGCAGGTGCAAAACCAGGCTCAGGGCCAGAACGCGATGAACCAGAGCCATGGTCAGCAGCAAATGCAGAACCAAGGGCAGACCCAGATGCCGCCTCCGCCTCCGCGCCCCAACACGGCAATGTCGTCGTCCTCACAGACGTCCGCGTCGCACTCGCATCCTCATGCGCTCCATAATGCTGGCTCCGGTGGCATGCCGCAGCGCCCACCGACGGCGATGGGCCAGCAGCAGCAGCAACATTCGCAGCATCCGCAGCTGACGAGCCAACAACAGCTCCAGCTCCAGCAGCATCAACAGCAACTTCAGCAGCTCCAGCATCAGCATGCGGGGCAGCATCCGCAGTTTGGGCAGCAGCATCAACCGATCTCTCGCCCTGGGACTGCGTCGGGCCTCCCACCTTCGTCCGCGTCAAGCCCGGCCACGCAGGTGCCGTCTCAAGCTCAGGCCCAAGTGCAACTTCAGCAACAACACACACCCCATCAGCCACGAACACCCCAGACGCCCCAGATGCAAAACCAGCATTTGCAAATGCTTCAAATGCAGCAGCAGCAGCAGCAGCAGCAACAACAACACCAGCAACAACACCAGCAACAACAACAACAACAACAGCAGCAGCAGCAGCAACACCAGCAACAGCAACACCAGCAGCAGCAATTACAACAACAACAACACCAGCAGCAGCAGCAGCAGCAACAACACCAGCAGCAGCAGCAGCAGCAACAACACCAGCAGCAAATGCATCAGCTCCAGCAGCAGGCACAGCAGCACAGGGAGCGCGAGGCTTCCAGGCCGCCGTCCCGGCCGCAGACTGCGGGGTCGAATCATGGTGCTCCATCATCATCAGTCCCGCAGGGTCCTTCGAACTCGAGTCCGGGTTCAGTGCGCAGTATGGGGAACATGAACGGTATGGGGAACATGGGCGGAATGAACGGCGTGAACGGTATGAATGCCATGAGTGGCATGGCTGGTATGGCAGGCATGAACGGCAAATTCAACCCAGGCAATGTGCCTTTGGGTATGGGTGGTTTGCCGGTGTCCGGTATGTCTCCTGGAATGGGCGGTATGTCTGGTCTGGGTGTTATGGGCGGAGGCACGGGAGGAATGTCTGGAATGGGCGGCATGGGAGGAGTGGGTAACATGCCCATTGCAGGCGGCATGGGTGGAGGAATGATGCCCCCACCGACTCTTCCGCGCCAAGGCAGCCTTGGACCCGGCGCGCAACATTCAGCGCAGGGACAGTCGATCCACGCACCGCAGACGCCTATCCAGAACCACGGTCAGGGTCAAAGCTTGAGTCACATTCAGAATCAGGGTCGTTCGCCGACACCGACGTCGACGCCGCAAGGGATGAGCCGCGTATCCAGCACCGGGGATCTCAGCGGAAGTGGGATGGGTGGTACCGAGTCTCTAGCTGGCGGAGACAGCACTAACCCTATGGGGATGGGGGGTATGGGCGCGGGGATGAACCTCGGGATGGGCATGGGTCTTAACATGAACCCGATGCAGCAGATGCAGGCTATGCAGGAGCGCAAGGCACTTGCTTTTGCAGCGTTTCAGCAACAGCAACAGCAGGCACAACGTCTCCAGGCGAGTGGCGGCAACATTGGTAGCGGTCCTACCGTCGACAGCCTCCCGCAGCAGAGTCAGAGTCAGGCGCCGGCTACACCGAATATGGGCTTGAATATGAATGTTGGAATGAATACCCCAAACTCGCAGATGCCAATGCATGCGCACATGCAGGGTACGCCGACCCGGCCTTTGCCTGGCCCGGTAGTGTCGGCGGGTGGAAGGGGAAGCGCTCCCCCCCCTATATCGTCAGGCGCCTCCGGGATGAACTTGGACATGATGAGTACGCCCGGCCGCCCGAACACAGTTCCAACTGCGAACCTCGCTACTCCGATGCAAATCTCGGGTGTTGCACCAGCAACGGCCAGCTCCCCCGCCATTGTGCGTTCCGCGTCCGTTAACGGCGCTGTTGTCCCAGCCCAACCACCCACCGCTGCGACTAACAATGCGTCAACTTCAGCTGCCGCGGCTGCAGGCGTACCACCGCTCCCGGCGAACGTGCACCTTAACCCAGCAGTGACGCGCACATCTATAGTACCGCTCTCAGAGGCCCGCGCACGCATTCCGGAGCTATCCGCATCTGAGATCACAAATATACGCGGATGGATGGCAACGGACCGGGAGTACGAGGCACGGTTCCGCGCAATGGCCACACGGGCAAAGGCAGAGCTTACTGCGGGACCTGTCGGCGCGCAAGCACGGTGGTGGGAACGCGATGCACAGGCGGAAGCTGCTGTTGCGCGCGTACGGAGAAAGGAGAAGTTCAATCTTGAGTACCCGCGTATGTCTGCTGCGCGAGATGCGGCGGGCGCGAGGAAACGCGGGAAGCGCCGTGAGGGTTTGAAGATTCCTGGCCGGCTAAAGCCTGCAGATGCGAACCGCCCAGAACAGCTCGTGCCGATCCGATTGGAGTTCGAAGTTGAGCACCATAAGTATCGCGATACGTTCGTATGGAACTTGAATGGTGAGAGAATTTTCCAAGTTTCATGTATTTGCTTCGTCTCATTTGTTTGGTGTTAGATCCTATCGTCACTCCGGAAGCGTTCGCCCAGCTGGTTATTGACGACTATGGGCTGTCCTCTAGCTACCATTCGACGATTACGAAAGCTATACAGGAGCAGCTGAGCGACTACAAGGCGCACACCGCAACGCTCGCGGACTCTGCGACTGGTAATCCAGAAGGTGCACAGATGTGCGGCAGATTGCAGGACGTCGAAGCCACGTGGTGGACCACCTGGAGACGACGCCTACGTAACCGTAACGGATTTGTACGCACACGCACGCTATTGCAAAGTGTGCAGGAGCCGCCAGGGCGCGCAAAGAAGCGTCGCAAGTGCGACCCGGAAGCAAACGTTGTTGTGGAAAAGGCTCCTATCGACGAGGACTCGTCGATGGACGTCGAGATGTTTGAAGTGAATGAGGACATGATGCATGAGGAAATGCGGATAGTTATCAAGGTGAGTTAACTTGATTCTGCGTCCGTGTCCCGTAACTATGCGATACTTACTAGTTGATATAATTAGCTTGATATAACGGTGGGCGAGATGAAATTAGACGATCAATTCGAGTGGGACATTGAAAACGAAGATTCGACACCGGAACAATTTGCCGAGATCTATAGCAGTGATCTTGGCCTCGCCGGAGAATTTAAGTGAGTGGCGCGGAACGCCGATGGCACAATGTCCTAATCAATTTTACAGGACGGCCATCGCGCACTCAATACGAGAACAAGTCAACGCCTACCAAAAGTCGCTTTTCTTAGTCGGACACCCGTCTGATGGCTCGGCAGTGCAAGATGACGATTTGCGAATGTCTTTCTTACCGTCGATCGCCCCTGTGTCTCGGTCTGTCGATCAAACGCAGTTGTTCCAGCCGATCATCAATTACCTGAGCGATGGAGAACTTGACAGGCTCGATAAGGAGCGCGAGAAGGAGGCTAACAAACGACGCAAACGTAATACGCGTGGACGACGCGGAATTGCTCTGCCCGACCGTGAACCACTCAAAACGCATCGTACTCCGGCGATTGGATTCCCCGAGATCGATCCGTCTATGCTTGCGCTTGCTGCAGCTGCGGCTGCACCGACGTCGCGTCGGGCGGCGGCGGCGGCGGCGTCTCTTACTATCGCAAATATGGTCGCCTCGGAGAATGGCACGGCGATAATCCAGCCGGTTTCGAGCACGCCGGCGGCACCTGCGGTTCCATTGTCAAAGATCCCGAAAGCGAAGGGCTCTTTCAAGGCACCGAAGTACCCTTCGTCCGTGTTAACTGCGCGCGCAAATGTCACCACGCCGACGCCGTCGACCGTGGCGGATGTGGCGACATATGAGCCCCCGCTAGAAGGCGATCTTCCTTTACCAGTGTCATTGACGTCGTCTACAGCTGCACCTGATTCAAAAGCGGCCAAGGTTGTCTCGGCACGTCGGCAAAGAGAGCTCGAGAAAGAGGCCAAGGAGCGTGAGTATGCAGATGGGCAACGCGCGAATATTATCGACGGCGTTTGGCATTGCTCCAACTGTGGCTGCCCTGATAGTATCGCTATCGGTAGACGAAAGGGTCCGCTAGGAGACAAGTCGCAATGCGGTGCTTGTGGTATGGAGCATCCATTCCATTGTAGCTAACGAAAAAGAAGTCTGACGATGATTTTCTAGGTAAATTTTGGCATCGTCATCGTCGTCCGCGTCCGGTAGAGTACAGTACCGATGCAGAATATCACACTAACCTCAAAATGGAGGCCGAGCGCGCTAAAGCCAGCGCTAAAAAGCGGGGTGGTGCTGCAGCGATGCGTGCGCTCAACCTGCAACAGGATGCAGCTCCGGCTTCTGCCTCCCCTACAGAGGACCAGTCTTCACCGACGGTGCCGAAACATGAAGTGTGGGTCGAGATTAAGGCAGCGAAGAAGACACGACCACCGTCGCCGGCATCAGAGGCTTTTGAACTCCTCGAACGTCCGCTGTCGCCAGCCTCTAGCGTCAGCTCAAGTGCATCCGAGCGTCCGCTTGCGCAGACGGTACTGCAGGGGAACGGCGCCAGTGGAAGCAGACCTGCGTCGTCCGCTACAACACCGGCCAGGGCAGCTGCCGAGTTGCCGGCGCAGGCAGAGGCCTCGGCTTCAGCGTCGGCGCCAACACCTAGAGAGCTAGCACGATCCGAACCGCCATCGACGTCCGCAGCATCCGCTACTCCTGCGCCCGAACCGACGCCTATCCAAGAAACACCGCCTCCGAACCCTAACGTGAGTTTCTTTATCCAACGCGCGTTGTACGGTGTTCTCACGGAACCGCAGAAACCCGCCTGGCATGAGGTCGTAATTGCTGAAATGCAATCACGCTATCCCGAAGATCGCTTCGATATAATCCTGCGCAGGGCGGCTAATGGATTCCCATCAGAGTGGCGTGTGAAGTGCCTTGACTGTCCCGGAAAGGTGTGTTTATGTTCACCTGCTGTGAGTTACTGTGAACGGCGCGTTGACTGTTCAGCAATCGGCGTTGGCACAGGTATATACTCCAGGTCCTGGCGAGTCGCTCATAAACTTCGAAGTGCACCTCAAAAATCGCCACCATCGTGCAAAGGTGCAAGGACGCTTGCAGGGAGTGGCCTCATAATGGGCGCCGGACGCACAAGTCCTTTTCAGCTATCATCGCTCAAGTCCGCGTCGTCTCTACTCTAATCACATGCACAATAAGCCTCCATCTGCTTTCTCTCTTTAAATCACTGTGTTCCTGCTGTGCTGTCCTGGCTGCTGTGTCCGTTCTGTTTCGTACTTTTATCTTACTATCTCCTCGCCTTGAAGTACGCCTCCGTCTCTTTATCCCAGCCCTCCCTCTTTTACTACATGCGCTCAGATTCTGCCGTGTAATTACTTATCTCATTGGAATATTGTACCTCTCCTTAACTTGAACGATATCTAAATACCGGGCAAGATGAGATATGACTATGGAACCGTGAAGAGAGTGGTTGCTGCTATGTCAGATCAGCAGCCAAACACATTTTCCAGTGAGATTTTGAGCCGAATAGTGATTCGTTTGATTTCCGACGTTTTTTAGATAGCGAGAACGAGACCTCATCTCTCCGGAAAAATACACTGCACCGGATCTCGATTGGCTACTTGATCTTTGGTAATGTCCAAGCCAAGACCTTGTCTAGATTTTCCCTTCGCGTCTTCTCCTCGACTAGAGAAGGGAGCGCCTCCAGCACCGATTGCCATCTCCCGTCGCTTTCGGGGTCAGGGTCGGGGAGGGCGACCCAGTGCGGGGAAGGCGTACTCTTTAGATGGGAAAAGTCCTGCACGGCGTGGAGCGTGTTCGTCTGTGGATGCGGAAGTCAACGTCTGGATTAGGGGCGGAGGAGTGGAGTGCGTATCGCTCTGAAGGACGAACTGGTGTGGGACGAATGTTGATATGGGGCATAATGCGGATATATAGTTCAGGAGCAGTGTTAAGAGGAGAGGAAGGGAGGAGGGGGCACTGGTGCAAGTCAAGTCAAATGGCTTACTTGGGCACGCACGTCTGCGGGGAGCGGGAACGGCGTCGGGTACGGTCCAAAGGCGAGGTTAGAGCAGTCCTCAATGACAGCGTTTGACGCGACATGCACGTGAAAACGCGTCGCGTGCGAGCTGTGTACTCGCAGCTGCACCAGAGCAGACAAATAGATGTGTATAGGTGAATAAAACAAGGCTCGAGCATCAGGGATGCCGACGCACCTGGTGACAAGTGCCGACGACGGTGCACCTCTCGAGGTTGTGCACGAGTACGCTCCCGCGCACGTTCCCCAGGAGGAGGAGGCTGTCCTTGACGTCGTGGATGTGAACAGCCTTCAGGCCCATGTCTATACCTGCGGAGTCGAGATTTTGACCGTACTGTCCAGCCCCGGATTTTCGAGATATTAGGTCCACAACGCAGTGGTCAAGCCCGGAAATGGTAAGGTCGGTGCATGGCACGCCCGTTCCTGAGGCAGAGCCGGAAGGAAGTTGCGAAGGCTGGGATAGAGAAGCTGGGGTGAAATACTCGTAGGACGTTGGGCCCAATGTTAACCCTGGTGTTGACGCCGATGCAGCCGCAGGTGCTAGTTGCCGTTGCCCTTCGCTTGGTCTGGCAGTAGATTCTGGTGCAGTAGGAGGGACGATAGACGTGGTGCTACCGCTGCCTAGCGTCTTTTTTTTGAATGAGAATTTCGCCTTCGGCGCAGAGCTCGTCCTGAGCGCCTCTACCCTCGTCTCAAGTTCTTGCAGTTGCTACATCGTCTCAGTTTCCATCTTAACATGACTAGTGGGTTCAGGAAGGGACTTACCTCTTCGCACGAGCGTCTGTCGTAAGTCGGGAGGAACGGCGTCGCATCATTGAGTCCTTTGCGTATGTCCCGCACGTCGTCTGCGAGCTGCTTGATGAGCGCATCGTCCGCGGTCCCGGAGACAGCGTCGAGGCGCGATGCGAGTCCTGGACAATGCAAATGCGAATCGCGTCTACATCTGACGGGGGAGAGACGCACTGCCGCGCGCGGCCTGAAAGGACGGGTAGAAATCTTGCGTCGTCTCCATTTGCAAATGGAAAGATATGACAGTCGACAAGAAATGAAACAAAAATCAAGACCGATCGCTGAGTGCAGACACGGCGGTGACAGTACTAGTAGTGCAATAAACGCAAAAGGCAGCGGAACCCATATCGTGAAGTCTACGTCTTATTAATCAAGTCTAAACTTGTACATTTTTAACTATATGCCCTCGCATAGGTTTAGAGAGTACTTGGCAATCCACCAGGCTCCATCTTTATCCAGGTTGGCACCGCCAACTCGGAGTCGATTATCGGAACCGCTACACCAACTTTGCTGCTATTTTGTGGCCTAGCTTGTTCTACTCCCATGATCAACATCCCTGTATCACTCATATTTAAGTCATTATTTTGACCTTTGCAAAGCAAAAAAGCCCCCATCGGGAAAATCGCTAATGCAACCCGATCGAATATATATTCCAATTTCCAAACCAAGAAAAGTCACGTCAGCATCTTTTCGTTGTGTACGCGTTGTGTGGCTTTGCTGACAGTGAGTGACATACACGGGGCGTGTCACGTGAACATACTTTTTTTTTTTTTTTTTTTT